>OY987249.1:13101161-13152748 GCA_963920765.1 Ulota crispa | reverse complement strand
ATAGAAGAAAAAGATCAACACCTATTAGGAGTTAAGAAAGTGAGGGATACGACTCTTGAGCGCTTTGGAAAAGGGCAATTTGAATTCTAATTGCCCCTCAATGGATGCACAAAGGAGGAGAAATAGTTATAACACTAAATTCAAAACTAATAACTCAAATATTATTTGAGTTAGTAGTTCAGAGGATAGTTCTTGAACTATTTCACTTCCTTAGTGTGCATCTACTAAGGGGCAATTAGACTCCAAATTGCCCTTTTCCAGTGCTTTTGTGAACCCAATTCTTGAGTTAATCAATCCCTCTGGGCTGACGTGGCCTCTCGTGGGCCAAGTTGACCCTTAGGGATTAAATAACTTGAGGATTGGGTTTACAAATGCCATGGATAAAGGCAATTTGGATTCTAATTGCCCCTCAGATGATGCACACTAAGGAAGTGAAGTAGTTTAACCCCTAAAAGACCAACTGTCTCCTCGGGGGACAAATTGATTTTGGGCATGTACCTACAGCTAATCTACTTTTTGTGACTTTTTTAAACTTTTATGAAAGGTGTGGAATTCAAAAATCTACATGGGCATCTATTGCTTCTTCATTTTGACATTTGTTGAAGAAGTAATGCATGAATTTCTGAAATAAGGGAAGGGCGGGCAGCTAAAAAAAATTTAAAATTGTATTTAAAAAAATTAAATTCTGAAATTGGTTCTTTAGATTTATATATATGTGGGAATATTTGGATCATTTAATTTTGATTGATGAGATGAAAGTTATGAGAAGTTTTAGTTTGCATGTAGGTATGGGACTCCCAAACCTCCATGTTTTTTGCCCGTTGTAAAATTTGTTACTTTACTTTTTTGAACTCTTTGCATATATTTTTTTTGACCAACACAATATTCATTAATTTGGAAAGAAATGGTACATCCTAGGACTTTCAGAAGTTTGAGGTGATTACCTCAAACCAAGCTCAGTGATTTTTTTTTTGTACATGTGCCCTCACTTGAGAGGAGAGATTTGCAAGGGAAAAAATCTTAGTGGTTCAAACTAAATTTGATACCTTTGAATTTGGTTTAAAGTAACTTTTTGAGTTTGAGGGGAAAACAAAGTGGGACACCTCCTTTTTCCAAATTAATGAATGTTGTGTTGACCTTTTTTTTCCTAGTTGTAGTAGACTAAGATTCCTTGGTTTTCACCATTTGGATCAAAATGATTCAGATTTTTGAATTTTACATAAATCCTCCAATTTTGCCTAATGTATATGCAAATTTCATGGCCTTACGGCATTGCAAGATTTTACAAAGTATGGTTCACACCTCCAATTCATTTGAAATATCTACCACATTTACCTAACTTGGTCTTCTACATGAAAAAAATAAACCTCAACTTTGCATAGAGCAACATTTTTGATATAAGAGCCGTCAAAGGCTTTTGAAATTTTAGGGCAGCAAGGAAAAAAACTTTGTTTCTCACTTCGGAAGTCAATATCTCACTCTACTTCTAGAATGAGCTGAAAATTTTCCCACTAGTACCTCCCATAGTTTAGGACAAGATTTTGCGGTTGAATTTTCAAAAAAACTTTTTTTCCTTCCTCTCTACTCATTCCCCCAAAAGTGGTTGTTTCCAGTGGTTTTCAAGGAAAAAAGGGCTTGGTCCTTTAGGGGTTAAGAACTATCCTCAAAAATACTAACTCAAATAATATTTGAGTTATTAGTTTTGAATTTAGTGTTATAACTATTTCTCCTCCTTTGTGCATCCATTGAGGGGCAATTAGAATTCAAATTGCCCTTTTCCAAAGCGCTCAAGAGTCGTATCCCTCACTTTCTTAACTCCTAATAGGTGTTGATCTTTTTCTTCTATTAATATTTGAACATTGTACTTGACCTCAAGAAGTCAAGTTCCAAATATGCAAAGCAAGAACCTGATCTGACCAGTCCTTCATACCCCTAAGCATACACTCAAATTTCTCCAGAAATTGCGTTGTTGAGAACATTTAAATTTGACTTTCTAATAGTTGTTTCAAATCTCCAATATGGGAGCAAGTATCACGTATGCTAAATAATATGCTAGTTGGAATATTAACATTTCTCTCAATAAATTTTTCTGCTTTCAAAGGAACATGGATGTGGTATTTAGGCAAGACTAGGCTATTGAATCTTTGGAAATAAATAAATAAATAAACTTATGTATAATCAAGTCAGATGCTTGAATATACTGTACATGATCTACAAAATGATTCTTCCAAGGCAAAGTGTGTTTGTTACTATGGCAGCATGAGTCATACTGAGTCATTAAGAAGAAATTGATAGACTTGTGTATAATTGAGGAAAGATGCTTGAATGTACATGATCTACAAAATGATTGCACCAATTGCCCATGGCAATAAAAATCTAGGTCTTTTATGAATATAATTTGCTTAATGTTCATTGATTTCAATATGCTAAACAACCATCATGGATTTTTTCATCCACCTTGGACTGCCACTTTTCATCCTTGTAAATTTTCATTCATTGGCTCCAATGAATATTGTTGATATATTTCATCCACATCCTCCCCTCTTTCAAATGATTATTGCACTCTAGAGACAAATCATTAGAAGAGAAACCAGGATAAACGATTCCACAAATCACAACAATTAGGTCACCAGAACTGCCTTGCAACTACACAAACAACTACACAACAACTGCACGACTAGATTGTAGTTGTGCAAATGTTGTGGAGTTATTGTGCAGTTGCAAGGCAGTTCTAGTGACCTAGTCGTTTATCCTTGTTTTTCTTCTAGTGAATTGTGTTGCTTTAGGGAATATTTTCATTGTTTCAAAACATCCAATGTCAAATTATAAAAAATTTCATTTCTCCTCCTAAACTCTAAAAAATCTCTTTTATTGCTCACCACTCATTGCTCACTGCTCACCGCTCACATTCTAGTGTCATTGGCTTGTGTACTAGTTTACACATGTTTTATTGCTATATTTAAATAGCTTTGAGTAGTAAGTTTGTAGTGCATTGAAGAACATGAAGTCATGAGGCTGTTTCCAACCAAGGCATTTTTAGGCAACACCAACTATTTTGAGCCAATCAAGTTTGTCAATTTTTGGAGGAACCACACTTGATTGGCCTAAAAGAGTCGGTGTTGCCTTTAAAAAGATTGGAAATTCCAACCTTACATACTTTCTATTAGAAAACTCTATTTTCCTCCAACGCAAATTTCTTACCCTCGTTTTGCAAGCAAAGAAAATTGGATTTCTCCTAGTAGTGGTTTCAAAAGAAACAAGTGGGTTTTCTTTTCCTTTTCTATTTTGTTCTATTTCAGCCAATTTCTCATGGAAGGATAACTCCAAAACTTTTTTGATTTTCCGGTGAGAAAACCAGATTTTCAGGGGGTGAGAAAGGAGGTTAGTTTTTTCTTGCAAAATTTTGGCAATTTCAATAGCCAAAACTCTTCAAGCAATTGTGGCTTTGCTCGAGCTTTAAAAACCCCTATATGAAACCCCCGTTGAGAAAAAGAAGAGTGAAGTTAAGAGGTGGTTGTATTTTGGACGTCGTGGGTTGGGTTATTTTTGTTTTGGTCAGGGTAGAGCAACCAGCACCCAAGAATGCAAGCATACATAGAAAATTTGAATAAATTTGAATAAAATTGGATAAAATTGGATAGAACAAAATTGGATAAAATTGGATAGAACAAAATTGGATAAAATTGGATAGAACAAAATTGGATAAAATTGGATAGAACAAAATTGGATAAAATTGGATAGAACAAAATTGGATAAAATTGGATAGAATCAACAATATGTATGCATTCATTTGCAATAGTTACTACTATTAGTTACTTTCATCCAAAATTTGGCAAACATGGTGTTTGATTTGGGAGGGATTTGGCAATTTTATTTATTTTTTCACCCAATTTTTTTTAGTGTAATGGTAGCCAATGACAAATTGAGATAAGATTTAGGCAAAGAAAAATTGCCAAGAAAAATAACCTTTGGGCACATAGAGCTACTTTGGGAAAATTTTAAAGGGATAGTTCAATTGTGTTAGGAAATTACTAAATCCCCCACTTTTTTTTCTTTTTCTTTTTCTTTTTTTTTTTTTTTTTGCTTAATCCGCCATCTCCAAACCCCTCCCTAGGCCAACACCAAAATTGCCAATTTTTGGATGAAGTTTATTGATATTAGTATAGTTTATGGATGAGCATGCACATATTAGCCATTCTTTCCAAGTCTACCCATTTTTTCCTTACTTGCTTGCATTCTTTGGTGCGGGTCGCTCTACCCTTGAAAATATGAAGAAAAAAAAATCCCTAATGCAATTGGGTGGATTTTGCAAAAAATGTGGTGGATTTAGCAATTCCCTTGGTTTATGCAAAGTCTAGTATATTTTAGTAAAATTTTCCTATGAAGCCCCTAGAGTCTAGATGGCTCAAATAATTGTACATATGTCGATTTGGGGCTAGGTGGTAAAGCATTGTTTTTTCACCTCCCCTAACAATGTGACACTCTAGATATTTACCATTGTGAGATTGAATTTGAGAATTTTGAATTTAGATTTGGGTTTAGAAACCCCACTTTTAGTCTAGGACTTTGGAGGAGGAATTAATTAAACAACAAAAAATAAAAGGGACAAATTATTACTATTACCCTTGTTTGGAAAAGAACCCAAGCTTTTTCACCATGGCCCCATATCAATGTATGTGCAATAAACTAAGGGCCACTTTATACCTGCAGGCCCGGCCAATTTAATGTGTCAGAGTCCACAAATCCTCTCTTGTGATTGGATACAAAGCTCAAATCAACCCCAACCCCTTTACACCTAGAGTATGGGCCAATTTGGTGGAATGAATATGTTATTCAACAAAAACAAGATATGACATGGCCCAAGCTCACTAAATTGGGTGCACCCAAAATAGGAGGCCAATTCTTGGCCGTGGGGCCAATGTCAAGTTTCATTTTTTTTTTAAACATAAAATATTATTTTTTCTCTAATAGAATCCATTATACCAGAAGCTACGGGGGGCACGAGAGAAGCAAGGGCATGGGGGGCATGGGGAATTCAGCTTGCTAAACTAACTTTTTATGTTTATGAAAAACCCTAGGCTTGTATATTTTGTATCTATTTGCAAATCATTTTTCCTTCTATGCTTCTCATGAAGTCTTTGTGGAAACCTTGCATATGTTGATATGTTGATTTTTTTCTATCATCTTTTATGCAAGATACTCTTGATGATCTACAACTCATAGTATTTATTTTGCTAGATACTATCTGCATAAAACTTAATTTTTGGAAGAACTAATTAATACGCAAAAATAATATAATTTTTTTGTGGTTGATAAAAAGAAAATAAATGAAGGCAATTGGTATAATATACCTTGATAATGTAAACAAAAAACTTAAGAGTTTGTTTCAAACTTCATGTTTAGGGTTCATGCACATTTTGGCAACAGCCCCCTCTCTCCAATTCTATTTTGTTGGTGTCTATCATCATGTCATTGTTTCAATTTAAAAAGAATAGTAAAAAGTAAAAAATAAAGAAACTAATTCATTTAAAAAAATATTGTAGCCTATTCTCACTTTACATTGCAACAAGAAGCCACTATCTCCAAAGGCTAGCTTTTTGAAAACAAGCCATGACACATAAGAGATTTTTGTCACAACTTCTCACCTCTTGCATAAAGATGGCTTAACTTTATTGAATTGGCCCCATTCCTTGGCCTTAAGGCCTTTACATATGAGACAATTGGCCCCCACAATAATCTTATTTTAATTAGTAGTGGAGGTCGGCCTTAAGCAAAATGTGAGTTGAAATTTGAGGCAATTGGCCCCAAGCCAAATTGGCCCAACCCCCATATGTAAAGCGGCCCTAAGCCAATGTTTGGGGAGAATCAGCGGTTAGTGTATTGTTGGCCGATTGATATTGCAAAAAAAGATTGGTACTTGAAGTAAGTACTAAATTAAAAGCCAGTCATTTTTCTCCAAAAAACCTAATTACAATATATTACAGTAGGAAGATAAAAGTTTTCAGGCAATAACCGGTGCATGAGAGTGAAAAACCGGTTGAAATTGGGTATGGCTGGATTTCAGCCGGTAAGGCAAAAGTTTCTCCCCGAACCCTGAACTGAGCCAGTCCAGGCTGTCCATATTCCAGGAACATTTGGAGGATTTTGCACAGATAAATTGTGGGGCCCCCTCACCCCTCTAGCAGCTCAGTAGTCTATACAAATATACAATCCTAGCTATCAAGACGATTCTATTGCAGGCGCTAAGCTTATTTATTTTTGTTGGACGGAGGCTTAATTTCGGTCCAGGCTTGATTTTTGGGCCCAGCCTTAATTTGAGTCACCTGACGCTGTGCCCCAGAAAGGAACTGGCAGTATGGGGCCTTGCTGGGAGAGCAAGGTATTTATCCTCATTGGTCCTCCTCACCTGCCCTACGCTAGGGAGAGCTAGACTGACCAAAATAAAATTAAAGTTATGGTGAAGTTTCACATCTAAGTTACTTAATTCGCATAACTGGCTTTTTCCCTATTCAAATTTTCTTGATCTGTTGCTGAAACTAAGGTAGGAGGCTCATAAATAGAGCATCTAAGGGCTGAAACTAAATTTTAGGTAGGTGAAACTCCTTGAAATGATTTTCAGTAAACTTTTCTTGAAAGACAAGAAGAATCTGCATCTAACCCAAGTTGTTTCATATTTTTTGGAACTTTGTGGAATTAATTATGAATATTTGAAGTGGAAAGGCCATAGGGCTCTATAATGGAGCACCTCCTCAAATGTACATAAGCTGTACATTGTTGAAGGGTTATAAAAAACAAGATGTACAACATGAGTACACTTGAGGAGGTGCTCCAAATTTGAGCCTCCTACCTTAGAGCTACCCATAACTTGGTGTCTATAACCTCTATTTTACTAAAAGAAGGGATGGCTTTCCAAAAGTAACAAAACCGTTTAGTGTAATTTTAATATGGGGCTAAACCAATCTCAAACTATCACAAAAAGAGGTGATGAGTTAAGGTAGCAACACCCATAACCGTCAAATTAAGGGTTTTGAACACAATGATTATTAATAAACATCTAGCAAATTATAGGATCCTATTAGCAAGAGAAAAATGATGACTTTGCACTTTCAAATGTATTATTTGGATACTATGAGAATAATTTGTGAATTTTAAAGAGCCGATTGCAATTGCACCTCATACCAACACTAAGGTTTCATGTTTACATGTTGTACATCCTTGTAATTGCATCTATTAATTTCCACATATTTTTCAAGATTTTAGAGGTGATGGTTATGGGTGCTGCTACCTTAACCCATAAATGCCCAAGGCACAAGATTTTGGTGTTCAAAAAACTTCATGAAACTTTGAAACCTTGTTGAAGGCACATATTTTATTATTTTCATATTTGTTTTTGGAAAAGTTGTGTGTTGAGGTTAGCTTCACCATTCAAATTGAATTTCCTCCATATCTCATTCCAATTGTTTTTGGTGGAAAGTTAATTGTGAGCATACATTTTGTGTCATGAATAGTGCCATGAAAAGTATCATGAATAGTTTTGTGAACAGTGTCATAGGGTCTATGACAAGTTGCCACATTGAAAAGACAGGCATCAAGTTGAGAATAAAAGGAAGACTTCCTTTGGACACTTGTGTGGGCAGTAAGGGCCTTTTTTATTGAAATTTTGACATCTGACAAAATCTGAAAATGCTTGTGGGCTAATTTCACTTGGAATGTCTTTGTTATGGAAATCAAAATTCATTCACTATTGAATTTTCTTTCATTCATATGATTTTTGGTCAATAATTGAAGCCTAAAGAGTCTTTGTAGTTTATGTTGCATTTTGATAGTTGCGTTGCACACCTATTTGTAAAATTGTGGTCATGGATTTGGAGGGGGGGGGCATTAATTTTGAAGTAAAAACAATAAACACCAAAGCATCATACACTGACGCCCAAAATTGTCTTAATGTTTGCTTAGACGCCAAGTTTTTTTCAATATCTCCACTATATACAAGTGGCATTTTATCCTTAGATTTTTTGTGTGTGATCCTTGTGCAATCATGATCAAGCATACCAAACTTCAACTACTAGAAACCAAAATTCTATTTTTGGTAAAAAAATTTGTGTCAAAATCAAGAAAGTTGATGAAAAAACATTGGTGATGAATTTTTGAAATTTGATTGCATGGATATGTTGGAGACATCCATACGCAAATCTTTGCTTCAAACAAATATTTCCAAAAATATTTTAATTTCACACCAAATTTAGTAAAACTGATAATTCTTTATGGAAATTAGTTTTTAGCAAAATAACTTATTTGTTGTGATTAAGTTTGTACCTTTAAACATAATGATGTGTTTATTTTGCCAAAAGATAAATTCTACAAAGAATTATCAATTTTACTAAATTTGGTCTAAAATTAAAATATTTTTAGATTTTTTAAAGATTTTTTTTGGAAATATTTATTTGAAGCAAAGATGTGAGTATGGATGTCTCCAATATACCCATGCAATCAAATCTCAAAAGTTCATCACCAATGTTTTTTCATCAACTTTCTTGATTTTGACACAAATTTTTTTACCAAAAATAAAATTTTGGTTTCTAGTAGCTAAAGTTTGGTATGCTTGATCATGATTGCACAAGGATCACACACAAAAAATCTAAGGATAAAATGCCACTTGTATATAGTGGAGATATTGAAAAAAACTTAGCATCTAAGCAAACATTGAGACAATTTTGGGAGTCAATGTAAGTGGTTGTTTCCCAATTTAGTATCCAAAAGTTGTTAACTTGCATTAGAAGTTTTGGGCATCTCCAAAAAAAGCATAAAATTCTATACTCATCAATCATCATCATTCAGTCACAAATATCTTAAAATCTGTGAGGCCATTTTGGATTTATTTTATGAAGTGCCATGTAGAAGCCTTGAAGTTCAAGATTATGCGATTATAATTTTGATTTGATGTTTAATATTGATTTTACAAGGACAATTCAAAAACTTCAAAACTGCCTTCAGAAAACAAGAAAAAAACCTGTGGGCATTTACGGCTTAAAGTTTAGTCCCAAACTTGTAAGGGTTGAATAAGGGCCTCCTTTTATGTGAGGGGGTGGTCGGTGAAGCTCACATTAGCTTATCGATAAGAGGTAAGATGGGAGTTCAAGATTTTCAGGAATCCCATTTGATCAAAAATATTGGTGAGCTCTACTAGCCACCCCCCTCACATGAAATGAGGCCCTAAGGGTGACTTCCATGGTGATTTATGATTAGGAAAGTAAGGAAATGACAAACAAGTTAGGGAACCATGCTTGGAAGTGTTTTGAAAAACAACAATGGAATAAGAAAATGAAAATAGTATTCTTGCAAGTTATTTGTACGAAGCGTGGGAAATACAAGAATTTGTATATTTTCAAATTTGGAAAACATGGACAATTATGGCCAATTCTAGGCTAGCATGAGAGTTGGACCTAAGTGAGTTTGCTTTGGGGGGAGGCAAGAGAATGACATTCTTTTTCATTATGCAGAATTTTAATGCAATTTCTATTGGTGATTCCAAAAATAAAACACACAAGATGACAATGGGTCCCAAACTGGGTTAAAATTTTAGCATCAAACTCTTGTTTCATTGAAATTGCATGATTGATTGATCCAACTCCAACCATAAATGTACCTCACACCTGAGGTTTCTTTTTTTGCAATATAAACTACACATAATAGTGCATTTAGGTTGCCTTCATAGTTAGGTTGGTTTATATTGGAAATTTACCTCATAACTCATTGCTTGCCAATTTATAAACGTGTGCAGCTCTCTATATATTAAAATTTCACATGGTTTATGACCTACACAGTGCTAGTTTGTTTTTTACAATGTTGTTGTTGTCGAGTCGTTATTGTTAAATTTTGTTTATTCTAGTGATTATTGATACAAATAGTTGTAGTATGATTAAGTATCTATACCGTGTAAAATGTCAAGAAGAAAGTACAGTAGAACCTCCCTAAACTAATACCTCTCTAAACTAATATGCTCTATAAACTAATGTATAACACAAATCTCAATGTCAAGGCCATAATATAAAAAAACCAAGCTACCTATAATGCTATCCCGGCACTAATCTCAAAGCTACTTTATTTAATCTTCCACAAAATTAACTAATAACTTACTTAAAGTAATTTAGTTCTTGGAGTCCCAACCATATTAGTTTAGAGGAGTTCAACTGTAGTATGGAGCACCCTAAATGCACTATTTAGTGTAGTGCAAGAGGATTGTGACTATCTTCTGATTTTGCAAGGACTACCATTAACTGGTTCCATGCAACAATTTGTATGTCAAAATTTGGATAAATAAAAATAAATCCCTACCCACTTCTCTTTTGCAATTGTGATAAGAATTCCACGATTATACGCATGGGGTTTGTATTGGTTTGTTTGCAATATGCTCCCTAGTCTAACTTATTAAAAAAAGGAAATTACAAATAGGGGCATGAAAACGTAAAATAGTCTATTACATATAGGGGTACAATTTCAAAATAATTACAAGTAGGGGCACAAATTCAAAAAAGATTATAATTTTTTGTGATTTTTTTTGGTTTGGACATCGGTTGATTTAGATACATCCCATTGTATGTTAGCTAACTTCCAAAAGACTTAAAATTCTCCAAAAATTGTCATCTCCTCTACTAAAATTTATTTATTTAGGCTTAATTTAGAGAGTCCCTTAAATTTTTGGAAATTAGCTAACACATGTGTTTAAATTAACCAATGTCCAAACCAAACAAAATTTACAAAAATTTACATCTTTTTTTGAAATTGTGCCCCTATTTGTAATTATTTTGAAATTGCACCCTTATTTGTGATATTTTACATTCTCATGCCCCTATTTGTAATTTCCCCTTTAAAAAATGTACATTATTTTCTTATGGGCAATTTTTCTTGGGCTGTCATAAAAGTTGTGTAGATCACTAAAATTAGGTGATTTGTCTATTTGACACTAGTCACAAACACCCTCTCACATCCCTCCCCTATCCCCATACCTCTCCCTCTTTTATGTGAGCGAAGGTACAAGGTGTTACAAAACAATATTTCTATTGGCAAGTTATGCAGTATGTAACCCCATGCTTCAGTACACATTCATGTAGATTTGGAATAGAAATCATTAGTTCATCGACAAAGGTATCCTAACTTCATCAAAATGTAGCAATTTCATCCAACGTGGCTACAGAAAATGGGAGTTCATTTGTTGATACAATGCTACCTTTTTAGGCCAATTTTAGCTGGATGCATTGAATTTGTTTTTTAAAAGTGTGTTTCTTTTTTTATTTTAAATACTTCGAATTTGTGTTAAATTTAGGAAAAAAAGGGTATTGCAATGAAGCCAAAAGTTTGTTTATTCATATAGTGCATGACACTCAAAACCAATAACAATTGTCCCAACAAGAAATACTAAAGCATAACACATATATTTGTTAATTCAAAAGTAATTCCACCATCAAGCAGGACAAATCCTAAGCTTCATCTTGGTGATCTCAAGTTTTTGATAAGTATTTTTTTACTAAGCAATAGGCTAGCCACTCAAATTGAGAGTTGTTGGTTATAAGTGTCATGCACCATATGTAGACTATCTTGGATAGAAAGAGTTTATTTGTCTCCGTAATACACTATTTTCAACTATACTTGACAATTTTGCCCCATACTTTATTAGAACATGGGAATTTACTTGACAATGAATTCCCATTTTGCCAAATTTGGTATGGATGAAAATTAAACGTAAGAGCCGATTCATGGATGAACATACTCATTTGAATGAATGAATACGATTTTTTCCTTACCGGCGTGCATTTCCAAGGGATAGGTCGCTTGACCAATGAGACAACAAAAAATTATATGCTCCAAATTCAAAATTGAAGGGAAATGGCCAGTTCATCGGATATACTTTTGCTTTACTTCACCAATATTCACCAATATTAGGGGTTGCAGATATCTCAAAAAAACGGTGAACGAATGGTCGTGAACTAATTTTTGTTCACTGGTGAACATGAAGTCATAAAAGTGGATCACCCACGAGGACTTCCAGGAGATCCTCATGGCTTGTTCAAGTGTGAACAATGTGAAACCTCTCCCTCCTCGCCTCTCATGCTAGTTCCGCTTGTGTTCCTATTGCTCCCGCGCTTGTTTGTGTTAATGCCCGCCTCTTAGCTCTCGCTCATCGTTTTTAGATAATTTGAATGCAGAGTTGATTGCCAAGTCAAGGTCATTCAAGGGATCGCAATGCGCAAGAAGCAACGATGGAAGAGCTGAAGAGATCTTGATTAGAAGCGGACAATTATGGAGTTGAAGGGTTTTAGATTAGAAGCGACGATGGTGGAGTTCATGGGATCTAGATTAGCTTACGAAATTGATGGTTGTGGGCAAAGTTGACAGGGTGGTGAATAGTTCATTACAATTTGGATATTTGAATGGGTGACCGCGAGGACATGAATGGTGGCTTGACTAACTTGTTCACCAATTTCATTCACGTGAATGAAATTGGTGGTGAATAGCATACTTGAAACCCCCTATTATGAACTTTGGTTTCATTTATCATGATTGAAGTTGTTGCGTGAGGTTTTGGGGGTGATCTACTTGGTAAGGTAGACATATTCAATATCATGGGGCATGCAGTTCTGCACTTGTAAAGTTGTGGGGTACATTTGAATACAAGAGAGTAGTGTCAATTTGAACATTTTTTTGTCAATCAAGTCATTCTGATTCGGACATTTTTTTGTCAATTTGGACATGTTTTAGTCAAGTTTTTATCAATTTAGACATTTTCATTAATTTGGTCGTGTCACTGTTTACAATTTTTCTTGTAGTGTTTTACAATGTAAGTATATCGTTACAATAAGTATGGGCCCTGAAATGACTGGGTTTCAAGTAATTTCATGTTGGCTAGGAATTGTAAAATTCAACAGCAACAAACAATTTTGTAATGTAAACTTATTTGTTGTTTTTTGGGTTTCCGATTCTTGAGTCAACATGGAAGTGCAACCTTAGTTGCTTCAAAATCTAATGAAAGACAAACCAGTATCTTGATATTCTATCATCATGTCTCTAATGACGTGGACTAATGACTAATGATAGAGAACGTTTTTTTAAAACACCTTAGTAACTTCATTATATCAAAGTATTGACTTAACCATGTTGAATAAGATGAACAACCATTTAATGATCTTGTTCTTCCCCTTAATGATTGTCAGTATATAAGTTAGAATTATTGAATGGATGGTAATGAACATGTTTGCCTTATGGGATTTGATATACGTATTACAATTTTTCAACTATTCTACCACACCTACTATATGTGGGTGATGTTTATGATATTAAAGTACCGATGGACCACAAGAAAAGTATCACTAATTTGAAAATACAATTCAACATAGAAGTTGCAAGTTTATTTTTATTTTTTAGCTCTAAATCTTGCTTATAATATGAATTTAAAACTTTTAAATTATACTTAGTTTAATTTAGGTTTTTTAAATTCATATTATGCGCTAGATCTGGAGCTAAAGAACAAAGTTAAAATTGCAACTTCTATGTTGAGTTGTATTTCAAATTAGTGATACTTTTCTTGTGGTCCATAAGTACTTTAATATCATAAATACAACCCATATATAGTAGGTGTGGTAGAATAGTTGAAAAGGTGTGGTACATATATCAATTCCCTTGCCTTTTATAGCAAGGGTTTTGAAGCTTTGATTCAACAGCGGTAGTCACGGTTGGTCCAAGAATGAATTTTTCGTGAAGATTGAGAACATGCAGAGGGAAAGTAGGAGCAAATGGGAG
The DNA here is from genome assembly GCA_963920765.1 of Ulota crispa. Lineage (NCBI taxonomy): Eukaryota > Viridiplantae > Streptophyta > Bryopsida > Orthotrichales > Orthotrichaceae > Ulota > Ulota crispa. Next base: position 13,138,954 of record OY987249.1, on the reverse strand, counting down.
CCATTCTCTATGGAATTAAGTGTGACACCCCTTTTTGTGTGAGTGATGGAGGATTGAGAATGTTTGACTAAGGGACAGGCTATGGCAAAGGAAGGTCCTTGAGAAAGGAACGACAGGAGTATGGGAGCAAAAAAACGACGGGAGAATAAACCACAAGACGAAACCAAAGTTACAAAAAGTGAAAGTTCTCTAGCAAAAACTTGCAGGCACCCTATTTCTCCACGCCTAGGGGAGTACAAATTTTTTTCTCAATTTTCACAAAAAACCTCAAGCGCCAGTCGCGGATAAACTGCCACGTCGATTTCTGTGAAGATTGAGAAAAATAAAAGTTGAACCGTGACTACCACTAATGAGTATTCCTTGTTGAGTTGCAAGTAAAAGTATTTTGACTTTGATAGTTGGTTGTACAGTACCAAAAATCAAGGTTGGAATCAATCAAGCTTATTTTGTCATAATACCTTACAAATAGATAATTGTTGAAAACCATGAATAAGTGTTGTTGCCTCCATGTATACAAAACGTTCCAAGTCATGGCCAAAGCACTATTTTAATTGTCCATTTAGAGGATGATGAGTTAGTCAAGATTGGTGTCTTTTCATTGATAAGATATTCAAATGTAACCATTTCATATGTGAAAATTCAACTTAACACAAGAAAAATGTCATGTAGTCTAGGCACTAGTCTCCTTGTAGAAATTAGGACTAGATGTTTGTATATTTTAAATCTGTATAGCCCTCTTTGATGCTCTAATTAATATTGAAGGATGGGGATTTATATGATGCATTCCACAAAGATGTAATTATATGAAACTACTAGTGCAATCTAATTCTCATAATGTTATGAATGCATAGTGACTTAAATGCCACTAATAGGTGGAGATGTTATAATTGTAAAGATACAAATACAAGTAGGAAAATGAAAAAAACAAACAAAAAGTGGATAATTTTTGAATGACAAACTTGATAATTTGGATAAACAAAACATAGTTGTGCAAAGTTTCAAAACATGATGTTTAAAGTTCTCAAGTGCAACATCCTTACTAAGAAAGGTGGCAAATTACCAACTCTTACAAGATTTTGTAGCCTGTAGTTTTATAATGTATAGCCAAAACACCTGTAAATTTTTGTGGCATTACAAACATGTAATCTTTAAGAAACGATAATTCATATATTAAAAAATAATAATAATTTAAACTATAAATCATTACCAATGCTTGTACTAGATCATTTCACAAGTTTAAAATATATATGTATTTTTGTAAACGCCAATAGTTTATAGGTTTTTAACCCCTCATTGCCCAAGGGGTCCAAATTGGGCTTCTTTGAATTTTATTCAGGGATGCTCAACCTTTCTACAAGTTTTTTTTAGTGATAACTAATACTTTAAAACTCTCATTGAAGTTTAGTTTTAGCATCAAGACTCTGATTTTGAAAATGAATTAAAGTGATTTGTCTATTCAAGATTTTGTGCAAGGGTGTCCATTGCAAATCTTCACTTTCTAGTATTGAAGGCTCTTGGAAATGAGCTTCAAGTACACTAGAACTTGGAGAAAAAATCACATTAAAAAATCAATTTAAAATAATGTAGAATAGATTTTGAGAAGCCTTAAATTGATTGAGGTTAAGCATGTTATACTTAACATACTCCTATTTTTTGGTACCCTCAATTTTAGGTTTGAGATGCAAAAAGAGGATTGAAAGGCTTCAAATCACTTTTGCAATTTTAACACCCTCATGATCAAATATTATGATCTTTCAATCCATAAATGATGTTGTTGTGATTTCTTTTCCTATGTGATATATAACATGTCTACTTTGAATTTGTATGGTTGCGCTTCAAAGAAAATTGATGAGATTGATCAAAATTTTGGCATTTTGTTCACTATCAAGCAAATTCTAATATACTCCAAACTACCATGGGCAGTGAGGAGTTAACCCCTAAAGGCCCAATTGTCCCCTTGGGGGACAAATGGATTTTGGGCATATACATATAGCTAAACTAGTTTGTGTGATTTTTTGAAACTTTTACTAAAGGTGTGGAGTTCCAAGACCTATGCGGGCATCTAATTTTTTTGTCATTCTGACATTTGACAATGAAATTATGCAAGAATTTTTGCTGTTTGAGGGAGGGAGGGCAATTTGGGCAACCCAAAAACTTCTTTAAATATTGTACTTTTTTAAAATAAAAATCTGAAATTGGTTCTTTAGTTTTTTTATATGTGGGGAGCTTTGAATCATTCATTTCACACTAAATGAATACCATGGTCAAATCTACAAAAAGTTGACAAAGATTGTGACCTAATCTACAGTATACTATAGATTAGGTCACAATCATTGCCACCTTTTTGTAAATTCAACCACGGTTTTCCTATAGTGTCAATCAATGAGATGAAAGTTATGAGATGTTTTAGTTTATGGGCAATTATGGATCCTCTACTCTAAAATAAACATTGAAGTTCTTTATTTTACACAGTTTTCAATATTTTGGAAATAAATCTAAACCTAAGGAAGTAGATTTTTTATTACAACATTATGAAAGTTGGGATTTGCATTTTTCATGTCAATAATTAAATTCTTGACAATTTAGTGATTTGACTCATTCTCTACTTCTTTTTACTTAATATTTTTTCCCATGTGTTGTATAGTTCCAATTGATTTGAAAATTCTCCCACAGAGACCTAACTTGGACTTCTACATGGAAAAAACAAACCTCAACTTTGTGTAGAGCAAAAATTTTCATGTAAAAGTGGTCAAAGGCTTTTGAATTTTTTGAACAACACACAAAAAAACTTTTTTTTTCACTTTAGATGTAAATATCTCCCTCCTCTTCATCTAGAACGACTTGATTTTTTTCCCACAAGTACCTCTTCTAGTTTAAGGCAAGATTTTACGATTGGAATTGCAATACAAACTTTATTTCCTACTTTTTTACTCATTCCCCCCAAAGTGGCAGTTTTCAATGACTTTCACATAAAAAAGGGCTTGGGCGTTTAGGGGCTAAAACCTTGCAAAGAATGTTTAGTTACCACCAACCACTATGTAATTTTTTGGGTGCACTTAGAGGGAATTGGTGGTTGACAACATCCAATTTGTCGACTCTGGCCTATATGGAATGAGGCTTTGCATCAAAAGAAGATACCCTATTGAAAACTTGTGAAGGTACTTTATTTGAAAAACAAACCAACAGTACAAGGAAAACACCTCTCCTAAATAATTCCTTTCTGGTCACAAAATGATATCTCATTGCACACCCACTTTTAATAAAAATGTTGTTTACATAAAATATAGGAAAATGAGTTAGTTCCAAACTTCAGACCATCGTAAACATTGGTTAAAAATCTGAACCCGGTAGCAATATTTCAAGGAAATTTTTTATTGCAAAGAAGATTACTAGTTTCATGTCTCAATGAAAAAAAAGTGCAAATAAAAATGGACACGTTGGCGAAATGCACCAAATGGGCCGAGCAGCCCGAGCTACTGAAGGCCGATTGGCAGGGCGCCACGAATAGAGACGACCGCGAGGGTCCACGTCACGAAGCCACGTGTGCAACTCGTATACAGAACATCAAATGCTGACCTGGCTACAGTTGCTCAGACACAGCAGTTTGTGTACCGGGGTCGAAAATCACGGGGACACGTAGTGGTTTGGAAATTTAACATTACAAAACTGAAATTGTTTGAATTCATATTAGGATTCGGGAATGTTGCCACAATCCTTGGCATTTTTGGTCTTGTACTTGTGAACGTAAGAGCAGCTCCACCGGTGACTACAGCACGCTGGAATTGGATGAAATATGCTCAGGCCACTCTCTAAACCCTCTTTTGACACTCAGTCCTGCCGAGTTTAGCAAGAGGCCTTCAAGCCACTATTCATGCACTATTCACCTTAAGTTTAGTGAGCTTTATCCTCTACTTTCCTTGATAAGTGGTCAACTGCTTATTTATGGGGCGTGTTGGAGTGCGAGGCCAACTTTTCAAAGAGCATGGATGGAGATCAAGGGACTTGAGGCCTTGCCAAAACATATGGAAAAGATTGAAAGAGCTTGCACCGGTGGAGATGCTCTAATGACTCAAATTGTTGACTAGTGTCACCATGCATAACAATCACTCTTATCATTAGAAAAGCCATGAGGTAGTAATTTGTTCAAAGCAACGTTTTCGTAGGTTAACCCCTAAAGGATGTTGCTGTATTGTATATGTTTCATGTGTTGTATACGGATAGGGTATATGAGTAACACATGAATTCCATTGGAGTTGTAAATTTTAAGCCAAGTCACAAACATACTACTAGTCAACTAAGATTTTTTGGGAAATTTTTGGCATTTGTCATGAAGCCATTCCTTCAAGTACTAAATGGTTCTTGTATGAATACATCCAACACTTTTGGTAGGCAACCTTTCTTTAGGGGTGGGCCTCAAGCAAGTACATTTTCACATTAGTGTCACTAGTTACTTGGAACCCCATATTTGATCAAAATAAACTTGCATGTTATGTATGGAGTGTATCTTGATATTACATTGATCCAAATATATTCTATATATAACATGCTACTCCATATTGATTAAATATGGGGTTTTGAGTTTTACCCTCACTTCAATGACTTAAAAGTGAGAATGCATTAGCGTGAAGCCCTTTCCCTACTCAAAAAGACACTAAATCCGGTTACTGCTGAAATGGAAAAGAAAATTAACCAACCACGTTATAGGGTTAGTTTTTAATTTTTATCCTTGCTTACAAACAAATTGGAACTTTACCACTCCTGGGTCCATAAATTTGTGCCGTGTTTCTCATTCCCAGCTTGCTACCCATGGAAGCTTTCCAGGCAGATTTTTATTACAATCTTCCCTCAGTTTTACACCAACTCCCGAGACTCTAACACGAAAACGAGTGAAAAACAGCTGAAAATGCCAGATACCACTCAAAGAAAAAGCAGGAGCTTACGAATTTGGATGAAATATACTATTATAAGCCGACTATATGGATAAACGTGGACACGTAGATGGTTCTAACTACCATTTTCCCTTACCTACCTGCATTCTAAAAATAAAAAATAAAAAAATCCATGTGCTGAGTTGCTGACCTGACCCACTCCAGCAAACCTTCGGTAATCTTGGGGGACCCACGAGAACGCATAGGAACGCATAGGAACTCATGGGACGCATGCGCTCGCGGCACCGCTGAGAACGACTGGGAACATATGGGAACTCATAGGAACGCATAAGGAGCGCATAGAGACGCTTGGGAAACGCAAGTAGTAACTTTCGGAGATTTTACCCACGAGGGAAAAAATCGTGGGAGGGGGGGCCAGTAGTAATCCCCAAGTTACTGGAGGCAGTCCCGTTTCAAATGTGCAAGCGGAGTTCTCCACGCAATCAGCCCTGCAAAAGCAAAATTACTCGCCATGAAATTCGAAGATTGGCATCCCTGGATGGAATCCTTGGGGCACGGGTATATTATAATGATGCTTGTCGCTCCTTACTCAGCTGATGCAGCGCCGGAGACCTGGGCCGGGCCGGGGCTGGGTGGGCGGGGGGATGGCCGGACGGGGCCAGTCCAGTGGCCGAGTGATGGGGAGAAGGACGTCGAGGTGGGTGCCCTGAATCAGCGGAACGGGTGGCTGGGGGTCGGACGCCCGTGATGGAGACGGGGCTTCCAACGGTTGAGTGGCGAAGTCAGGCCAAGTACAGAGGGGGCGAATGAATGGGGGCGCAGATTACAAGGCGGTCATCATAGATGTGAGTGGAGGGACTCTGCCCGGACTGGGACTGGGCCTGGGACTGGGCCTTGGACTGGGCCTGGGACTGGGCCTTGGACTGGGACTGGGCCTGGGCCTGGGACTGGGACTGGGACTGGGACTGGGACTGGGCCTGGGACTCTGGGAGACTCGGGCGGGGGGGCTGGGGCCTGCCCTGGGGACTGGGGTCTGACTGAATAGTGCACCTCCCTTGATAAGCACACCATACAGCCTTTAGATATCAATGATCAGGTGTGTTTTTCTCTGCTTACTGACATGCTGGGAATCGGAATATACTTTTGAGATCCTAATTGAGATCTTGCTTAACTCCTAAAGGACCAAGCAAAGCTTTCACCAAAAACTCTTCAAAACTGCCATTTTTAGAGCATCAACCAAATTTGAAAACAAAAACGTTTTATGCATATGTGACCATAGGATCTTGTAGAAGAATGGTTTGAGAAGATGTGGAAAAAAATTCAGAGTTTTCCACCACTTGGATTGGAAGTTAGAATGGTTTGAATATTCAAAAACGTCGTGTAAAAAATCAGGCAGCTACCCTTTGGAAGGTGAAATTCCTAAGAAAAGAAGGCCATGTGGGTGGTGCTTTTTTAAATTCCTTATTCCACCTAAGAAAAGTACATGTCACAAAAGTTTCAAATCATTTGGAGTTGTATAACTTAGGGAAAAAAATAATATATAAAAAGAAGTAGAGAATGATTCAAAACACAAAAAAATTACAAAATTAATTATGGAAATGAAAAATACCAATCCCAATGGTCATAATGTTTTCATAAACAATCTTCATCCTTTGGTTTTGTTTTTTTTCCAAAATGTTGAAAATTGAGTAAAATAAAGGATTTCAAAGTTATTTTGGAGTAGAGAATCCATAATTGCCCGCAAACAAAAAATCCTTATAACTTTCATCTTGTTGATCCAAATAGAATGATTCAAAGCTTCCTACATTCACACAAATCTCCTAAACTGATTTGAAATTTTTGTTTTTGAAAAAAGTGATTTTTAAAAATCTGCCCGGGTTGCCCGACAAACATAAAAAAGAACATGTTAGGCCATAACTTATTAGTCATAATTCCAAATGTCATGAAATTTAGTGCAAATGAAAGATAAACCTCATCCAAGACCTTGTCCCCACATTCTATCAAAATTTCAGCCTAAAATATCAAAAGCTCCAATCATATGTACTTGCCCAAAATCGTTATGTTTCTAAAAAAAGGGGTCTGGTCCTTTAGGGGTTAACCCCTGAATTTCACGAAAGCCCTTTGCGGCCATATGTATGGCCGTCTGTACAGATGTATTTGAGTTGTTGTGAGGGCTTTCCAAAAAATTTAATGCACCCACCATCATACAACCCTTCAATATGTATGGTTGTAACACTTTAACTTCTAATTGATGCAAACTTATGAATATTGGTTGCAACCGTATTTGGTACCGTAGCTCCATAGCCCAAGGGCCCTTCAGGAGTTAAGGAGCTCTAGTTGCTAAAAATATTGTTGAAATGTGCATAACGTCTACTTATATTTGGAGGTGCAAGAGATTTAGGGTATATTCACACTTGGTGTTAAGAGTGGTAGTAGCAAATAAAAACTAGACGATTTGGAAACATTTTTAGACTACATTCATATTGTTAATACTCCCCCTAGCATCAAGTGTGAACATATCTGTAGGGTATAACACTCACTATACCTGAATGATAAGTCTTTTTGGGACCTCAAGATAATCTTATGGTAATCTTATGGTATTCAGTGTTTATGCATCAAGCAATGATTCTTGAAATCTCAATTCATCTCAAGTTTAGTGAGGCTTTTCAAAAATAGATTCAAGTTTTAAGCACGTTAAATTTGGCAATTAGGGGTGTGAATGGGCATTTCAAAGTTCATTTTGGCCTTGGTAACATTTAGGGGCCTCATGGTTTCTATTTTGTGCTTTAATTTTGGCTTTTCCATCCTAGTTCCAACAAACATGTATGTGCAGTATGTGATACCTAATGATGTGGCAAAAATGCATGGACTCTCAAGGGCAACAATGGTAGGGCTCCACTTTGAATTTTGGCTAATGTTGCAACTTCACACCCTCCTTTATCGAAATAGGAAGTCAAATTAATTAGGAACAATAGGAATGCTCCAGAAAACCTCTAAGCACATGTACAAGGTTTGTAAAATTTAGCCAAGTTTTATGAAATCTAATGCAACTTTTACATGGTGGGTTCTTGGAATTTAAGATCTTGTTGTGTATGAGCTTCCAATAGACTTGTGATGAAACTATCCTAGTTGCATAAATTAGAAATGTCAATAGTTACCCTTTCAAAAGGTAGCATATAGTCTATATTCTATAATGTGCCAATCTAATGGGTTGCTCACTTCATTGCATTTTTTACTTGTTTTTTTAAAACTTGTTGATGTTTTGAGGAAGTGTTTGGTGTTTTTAAACTCATTATGAATTGGTCACTAAACCTTGATTGTAAGAATGTAAGCACAAATTTTGGATAAACATTGTCCTTATCTTGATTTGTCCTTAACCCTTTAAGGACCACACCCATTTTCACAAAATCCACTAAAAACAAGGGCTGTAAGCTTAGATGTGCAATTAACTCAAATTTGGACTTATTTTCAGTAATCCAACCATACAAATGGGAAGTACACCTTGTTCACTTTAAAGTACCAAAATTTCAGCTAGATCTACTGTTGGAGGTGAAACATTATAATGATTGAGCAAGCCGTAGGTGGAAAATCTCTAGTGTTTCATGCTTGTGTGGTTTTGAATGTTACCGCTTCATGGAGGCTTTGATTGAAAAGAGCATTACATTTCTAAAAAGCAAGGTTTCCCACCTTTCCAACAAGACTAGTTTCACACAAAATAAACAAAAATAGCAATCACAAGGTGTAGCTAAGTGGACTAAAAGGGTAAAAAATCCCATTTTCTTTGCTACCCTAAAACAATTCTACAAGAAATTTGATAATTGTTATGGAAAATCCGATTGGTGAAAGCAATCAAGAATTGGCCTTAAATGTAGGATGATGTATTTTAAAGCCAAAATGACAACACCATTTTAGTAGATTTTCAAATATTACAATTATACTACTACCATATAGGAAAACAATACAAGCATATTTCTTAAGCAATTTGATTTTTTTTTTGAATTGTGTAATTGAAATTTGACATTCTTCTTGGATGTTTGATGTATTGTATTGTTGCTTTGATCCATCTTTGACAAAAAAATGGATACGTATTTTGAAGCCATGCCGTATAAACATCATTATTTGTCAACTCACATATCGGATTGCATTGTTATTTTTTTAGATGGATGCAGAATTCTTGTGATCACATGCATACTTCAAGATCAAATTCCAAATTATTGAGCAATTTCAACCTACAGGCCAAAAACCACTCCCAGCAACCAAAATATGGTCGCGTGGTCTTCAAAGGGTTAAGAGACCCCAAAATCTAGTTCTATGCTAGAGAAATGTTTTAGAATAGGGTAATTTTATGAAATGCCAACTTCAAGCTGGATCATTCATTGCAAAGCATATTTTCACACTATAAACTTTGTACACCTATAAGTGTCAATGTTCCCATAATTGTCACCTCTAAAATCTTGGAAAATATGTAGAAATAATTGATGTAAAGACAAGGATATACAACATGTGAACATGAAATCTTGAAAGTGGTTATGGGTGCAATGGCAGTTTGCTCTTTAAAAATTCACAACTTATTCTCACAATATCCAAATAATACATTCGAAAGTGCAAACTCATTATTTTTTTGTTCCTAACATGATCTTATGATTTGCTTGTTGTTTATTGATACTCATCATGTTCAAAACCCTTAGTTTGACACTTATGGTTGTACATACCTTACACATATAATAGGCTTGGTTTGCATTAACCCCTAAAGGACCCTAGAATTTCTTGAGCTTCTAGGAATTTGCTCTAATTTGAACAAAAATTTAACATTTTGATAAGCTGTATCAATTCTTTTTGAATTGCAACCATATAAAATCAAACTAGACATGTTGGAGATCAGATTAGAAAAGAAAATACAACAACATCTCTTGTGGATCAAAAGTTTTTAATGTTTGATCACAAGAGTGTTGAAACTGTGAAAGTGATTTGAAGTCTTTCAATCTTCTTTTCACATGTCAAATTCAAAAATTTGGTCACCAAAAAATATGAGGTTCAAGGGCTTAACAAGTGTAACTCCAATCAATTTATGACTTCTCAAAATCTACTCTACAATTTTGTTAAATGAATTTCTAATGTGATTTTTTCTAAAAGATCTAGTGTATTTGAGGCTCATTCCCAAGAGCCCTCAAAACTACATAAAGTCAAGATTGCAATGCACACCCATGCACAAAATCTTGAATAGAAAAATCACAATCAATCCTTTGCAAAATCAAATTGTTGAAACTAGAACAAAACTTCAAAAAGTAATTTTCAAAAAATGAATGTCTAAAAATAGTAATTTGGTTGGGTTTTACAAAAATTGGTCAAGGACACATTTTGTCCTTAGGGTCCTTTGAGGGTTAATGGTGTCAATCAAGCAAACTATTATATAATTTTGTTTAATTGGCTGAGTTCCGGGGGGCCAAGTGAAAAATTCATGAGTGGCCAAGGGCCAAGGGGCAAAGTGATGAACATGGGTGTTGTGTGTGAAAGGACGTCTTTGGTGGAACCCATTGAATGTTTTTTCCAACTTATAAAAGGGTGGGGAGGGAGATGAAGAGGCAAATTGATTTGAATCTGAAATTAAATTTGAGTTTATATTATTCCATGAATTTTTTTTTGTGAACGGGGTGGCATGGAGATAACAGGGGATAGCATGAGGGCCTCAACCAAACAAAATGCTTTGTGGTTACAATGCTCATTCAAGTCCCAATGACCAATGTATCCAAAATGTGTCCATAGGACACGAGTTATACTAGTAGATTCCAGCAACTCTGGACATCAAATAGATGTACATTGCTTGATGTTCAACTAGAGAAAAGGTAGTGTATCCCAAGTAAGATGTTTTGTTTAGTAGGTTTTCCAATTCCATGATCTACTTTCCCTAACTCATGAACAAATACCGATACAAAAAGAGATGGTTTGATAGAAACGAATACAAATCAATAAATATATCAACTTTATTATTTTGTCTTTGTGACTTGCTCCTATAGTACAGACTGGAAGAAGGTGAGTGAATTTGGGTGTACCCCAGATTGATAGTGGTCAGCTTTGAATGGTACAAACTATAAGAAAATTTATGGGGTACTAATGTCGTCATTTGCAAAACGATTCACCATAGAATGTCACCATGTTTCTGACTGCTTTTGGACTATTTTGAACTCCAAATGACGACATACTGCAGATTGTCATCCACTCGAAGTTCATTCATCCTCCGTATTGCATGAGCCGCTAAATCCGAGAACAAGCCCAGCCTCCATGCCAAGAAGCATGCAAGCAGCCACCCACCCCAGGCAACACCATAATGAACATTGTCCCCTCTAACTATAGGGAAAACCCATAATCCAGGATCTAGAACTTGGATTTACAACAGCCAAAATTCTAATAATTAAAATGCCGAAAATTTTAAATTTGGGATTTGTGCAACAACCAAGATGACGGAGAGGGTGACGAGGCTGGCTTCCTTATCCTCCAGAGTCCAGAATGTTGCCGCATTCTCAGTTTTTCTCGCTCCCATGAAATGTACCTGGTTGCTAATTCTGGAACCTAGATTCCTGCCGACCTCTGCAGCCACGCCTCGTGGGGCGGGGCCTTCCGAGGGGGGTGACCCCACCAGCAACCACCCCCCATTCGCGTTCACCCCGTTTGACCAGAACCCGGAATGATCACCTGCTCTACAACACTGATTGCACGCAATCTCCGTCAGTTGCCGAATCCATCCATCCAACTCACATCTATTCATCTAATGACATTCATCCATCTAACCCCGCGTTCGTCTCTTCATTTGCAGACTTTCTCGCTCGTCTCTATAAGCCTTTCCCAGTCGGAGCTTCTCTTGTATTGTACAAGCTTCTGCAAGCTTCCTCGAGCTCTCTTTTGCTCTAATTCTTTCCTTCGGGATGTTTTAGTTGCAGAATTAACTTAGTTGAGATGTGCTTGGAAAGTACGAGAGTAAAGAGCTGGCGATTTTTGTTTGCATATGCTTACAGTTGACTGGAGAAACGAAGAATTGGAACCGAGGGAAGGCTGTTTGTGTTTTGTTTTGTTAATTGGTGAGGTGATCGGTGTATTCTTATACTTTTCCGTTTCTATGGAGGGAGTTTTATAGCGTTTGGTCTGGAGAGTTTGAGAGTTTTCTTTTGGTGATTGTTCTTGTGAGGAGTTGGAGGGATAGTGTGTGAGGATGCCGGGGTTGATGCCGATGAGATCGATAGGCGCCGCGTCGAAGGCGAGGAGTAGCAGCGCACGCAACCTGGCTCGGACGAAGGCGGAGAAAGGACGGGAGGAGTCCGCTTCGGGTGCGGCGGCGACGACGACGCTTGTGCGTGTGCCGTCCCAGAGCGTGAATATCAACACCATGGGGTTGTTGTCAGCGCAGTTTCAAGCTCGGTCGAAGGTGCCGGAATTAGGCGCCGAGAATATCAGGAGCAAGATGTTTGGTAATGGAGTTGATTTGGAAAACAAATTCGGGAATCAGCACGTCAGTAGTGGGAGTGAGCACGAGTTGAACTCTGTTTGCTTAGGCGCCATGGTTGACGGGTTTATTGAAAACGACAGCGATTGCGGGCGTTTCCCTCGGTCTCGCTGCAACTGCCGCTCCACGTGCGACTGCAGCGATTTCGAAGACTCCAGGTCCTCCCTTGGCGGAGAGCTGTCGGAAATTTTGTTCGAATTGGCATCATGTGTCAATGTTACGGAGAGGATCTTGCTGCGAGAAGTGAATAAGGCGAACGCGAAAGACGACGGTGCCACAAGCTGTTTGAAACGCCAAATAATGAAGCATCTGAGAACCGGCGGGTACAATGCTGCCATATGCAAATCACGGTGGGACCACGCCGGTAGCTTCCCCGGTGGCGAGTACGAGTACATTGACGTGGTGTTCGAAGGCGCTACGGGGAAGAGCGAGCGAGTGTTGATCGACATCGATTTCAAGGCCCAATTTGAGATTGCCAGGCCTACGGCTAGTCACAACGCGGTTGTGCAAGTGTTGCCGACCGTGTTCGTCGGCAAGGCAGATCGTCTTCTACAGATTGTGAACATTATGTCCGATGGCGTGAAGTCGTCCTTGAAGAAGCGAGGGATGCATCTTCCTCCATGGCGGAAGCCTGAGTACATGCGGGCTAAATGGTTTTCTTCGTACAGGCGCACTACGAATGACACTGTTTCCAAGGGGCACTATGAGGAGGATGTTTGTAATATTTCTCGTATTGCTTTGAGAGATGGCGGATGGAATGCCAATTACACTGATGAAATGGAGGTGGATTATCTAAGAGGTGGAGAGAGACGGGAAATGAAAGACCTGAAGAACTTCGTGGACAAGAAGCTCACGGAGGTCAGTACCAAGCCCTCAGCTCATGTCGCGACCAAGACCATTGTTGACAACACGGGTTGGACGCTTCCCGCCTTCAAGCCAAGAGTTTTTCAGCGTCCTGGCCAGACGGGGCTTGCATCTATTTTGCGAGAAGCAGGATTGACGTCTTCGATTAGGAACTTGATCGAAGAACAGCGTGCGGAACGGAAGAGCTTGCGGATCGCTGTTTGACTTCAGCTCTCCTTCAATCTGTAACATATACATGATGTAGCGCCTGTAGCATATTGTTGCCACCTATATTTTCACCAAAATTTTCGTCCTTTCAATCACGACGAAGCTGGCATTGTTGAGAAAGTAGTTTGCGCAAGAGATTCTAGGTTAGAAGAACATGAAATTCTGGGCTCGACATTGCCGGGATGTCAGACAACCTAGCCCCTACACAGGCGTCTCGCCTTTGAAGAGGAGGTGAAGGAGTATCGCAGAAGACGGAATTTGAGGCTGATTTTATTGTAGTCCACAGTTTCTGTGCTGCATTTTTTTGGAGAACTAGTGTAGTACAGGACAACGATGTTGTTGTTAGTGTATATAGTTTTAGGAGCGGGTTTTGCCACTCACGGTTGGATTTTTTTCACGAGCTTCTGAAGTGAGGCTCTGAGTTGAGGTTACATGCTTCCATTGCTAACGGCAAATGGGAAGTCAGATTTTTTGAGAATAATGAAAACTGACAAATTTCAATCGTCTATCTTGGTACTCCCCTCTTTCATGTGACTTTACCACATGTGTTATTGATTCTTTCTCGGAGGTTTTGTGATAACCACTTACTCCGATGCAAGACACGCATCACATATATGCTAATTACTTGAGTTTAGAGTCCGTTAATATGTTAACATATTTTGCATTTCAACGTTTACATGGAATGGGTAACTAAGCTCTCATTTGGTATATGGCAGGTTCATATTAATAACATCAGTGAGCTACTATGTTCGGAGACCCACATCACAAGTATGTTTTCACGACCTCTGCCTTTCACTGCAACCTTGACTTGGGATTCTCTTTGAAATCGTCAACTTCTGTGATCACAAGTGACCTGCGTCGCACATTCCAATGCTTTTGCCCTTTTCTCCTTCAGAACATCCCGAGATTTATGTAATGAAGATGTCTACCCCTGGACATCATGCAAAGCCCGAGTTTCGAGGCAAGCAGAAGGATACAATTCATATCCCTGGTGCTCCAAGCGAGTCCTTCAAGACTCAAGGAGACTACGTTGCACCACGTTTGACAACCTTTTCCAAAAACTCTTAGCTCTTGAAGGTTATCCATGTCTAGAACTCGAAATTGCTCAATCTCTTAGGGTCACTTCTGTATCTTGTGGCGAAGTTATTTTGGGAAAGCCCAGGCAATTTTCATCGCAACTTTATGTCACTTTCAACCCTCCGTTGAGCTTCAGCATGGGGCGTTAAAACAGAGCCGAGCTGGAGTACTCTCTCTCTCTCTCTGAGAGCGACGAGGTGAGAGCTTCGTTCAGGAAAGTTAAGTCTGCCGTGAGCTTCTAGACGCTTTTGAAACCAGGCATTTTTTTAATATTTCTGACAACAGCAGAGTGACACTGTGCAGGAAAAGCCGCAGTAGGCAATTTCACCACGCAGGCAGGCGAGGGGGGAGGGGGAGGGGGAGCTGTTCGCATTGACAGCGAGTGACTTTCCATCAACAGGCATATGATGCTTCCAGCGCTTGAAGATGACGACATGGAGTCACTCTTCTATTCTCATCTCATCTTCAACTCCTTTGGCTCTTGAGCTTTGTGTCAGGCCGTCAGTCGAGCTTGTATACAACAATCATTATTCGGAGCTCTCTTGGCGTTTTGCATTATTGCCTTTTCGTTCATTATATCTCCATTACATGCACGAGTGCCCCATCTCGTGCCTCATTTTAGCCTTGCATTTTGCTGCAACGTTTGTTTAACCTCTGGTATGCCCGTGACTTCCGTGAGTTCTGCCCCCATCAAAGGGGAAAAAAACAGTCCGGGAGGTGTAGCTGCTGGCAAATGTCCAGATTTCAGAAAGATTGAGTAAGACTCCGGCTGAGAGAGCTGCAATTGTGTTTTGTTTAATTATTGAAACAAGTCAAGTGGTAAATTGTATGTTGGTGAGCTATGGTACTGTGGAATCTCGTGGCGAGGGAGGAGTCCAAGGAGAACAGTAACGTAGATTTTACACCCACATGAACAAAGACTATTGGAGTGGATGTACTATGTACTTTTCTTATATATAGACATGGATATTGAATGGATTGTCTCCTCTATTTTCCACATGTACTAATTCTCCATGGCAGTGCAAGGAGGCTTAGGGCCTCCTTCCATGCTCACCCGGTGGCCGGTTGAACTAAAAATACTCCATCAATCAGATGGGATTCCTATTTTTGTAAAGCCCAATCTGACTGATTATCGGTGGAGTATTTTTAATTTGACCGGCCACCAGGTGAGCATGGAAGGAGGCCCTTAGTCAACTTTTAAAATTGGTTTTTTTTGTTGGTCGCGTGACATGCACCCAACAATGCAAGTGGGTAGGATATAATCAACTAAGTGTGCACGTTCATCTATGAATCCTCTATTAGTAACTTTCATCCAAATTTTAGCAAACCCGGTGTTTGCTTGGAGAGGAATTTGACAATTTTATCCATTTTTTCACCCACTGTTTTTAGTGTTGCGGTGGCTAGTCACAAATTGAAGTAAAATTTGACAAAAACTTGTCAATTTTTTAGAGGCTGAATTTTGTATCTAAAAATTGTTTGTTTGAGAACTTTATATAAATGAAAAGTTGTTAGCCCCACGCATCTTTCTTTAATCCAAATAATTCAAGTGCTTGAACTCATGTAGAAAGAGAGTCACAATTGCCTATCCATCCACCTAGTTGAACCATTTGTCAACACTTACTTTAAATTTTTTAAAAGAACAATTTGTATATAATCCCAAGCCTTTTTGCATTACCAAGAAGAATTTGATCAAAGCATACCAAAAGTCTACATTTTGAAATGTAGTATATCTTCATGGTTGTGCAAGAAGGCTTGGGATTGAAAATACTAACAATTTCCAAGAAGTATGAATTGAGGGCCACGATAAAGGTGGTTCAACTACGTGGTTGGATATGCTATTGGATTTTTATATTTAAGAGCTTAATATTGTGTACAATGTTAAAGAGAAGTACACCTTGTTTTATAGCTTTCCATTTATATAAAAATCTCTAGAAACATACTATTTTTTAGATACCACTACCATACCATAGAGAATTCCTTCTAATGATCTCTCCAATTGCCATTCATTGGTCCCAATCACAGGTTTGAATTCAATACAATCAAGTAAACTAATAATCTTATAGGATAACTAAAACTATAAAGAATTAGAAACCTTGCTAACAAGGTTTTTTTTGTAGGCTTTTAAAAGTCAGAAAGCAAAAAAAAAATTCAAGCTATAAGTCTATACAAAAAATGAAGAAAAAATAGCGCCTTAGAGCCAAATGTTGCTCAATGTTCCAAATCTAGATGCCTACCACGCATTAGAACAAAGAATATGTTATTGTTTGTAGCCAGTCAACTAGGAACTTAGGCAAAAAACAAAGTGATTCTCCAGCCATGTGGAACCATGTTATTTGAAAATCAAGCCGCCCTTGAGTTTCTTTGAGATAATGTTTCTTTTGTTATAATTTTCTGGGTTTTGTAACCCATGTTTTCAAAAAAATCATTCTTCCAACACCAATTTTTGATTTTTAAAAAATTAATTACAATCAACAAGCTCAAAGTGTAAATACTTACGGCCTAATTTTGCCCTTACAAAAATCTTCTGTGGCCATATCTGCCCCACTAAAATTTACCATATGGCCTGAGAAGCTGCCAGTCCAAAACTATAAAAAAAAAAAAACCCTGCTTGTGAATGGCCCCAACTCTTATCGTCCGATGAACTGAAAATCTCTTTCTTTTTGCCGTGCATGAAAACTTGTTGCACCGGTGGAGGTGCCGTTGCCATGCTGTGACTCCAGGTCTTCAATCCGGTCATGGGACTCAGGATAGCCGGCATGCAGACAGTTGCAATGAAGGCACAGTCGTTCCGTCCGGCACCAACCCTTCCAAAAGAAAAGGGGCTGGGGAATTCCGTCACTTACGGGCTTCTCCGTTTCATTATGGGTTTTCTTCAAAGTGCCCGGGCCCCGTAGCAGTCATTCAGGAATTTACTCTTCCTGAATGTGGCAGGAATGGTGAGTGCCACGTGTCTTACCACCGTGAATTACGCAAAGTGGATTGTTGGATATGATTTATAAAAAGTAGACAGACCCATACCTGACCATTTAACTCCTCAAGGCCCAAGCAGGTTTTTTTTTTTTTTTTTTTTTTTTTTTGGCATTCTAGCAATTTTGGGCATGCTACTACAAATGAACTTTTCACTTTTTTTATTTTAAAATTTTCACACATGAAGTATCTAAGGAGTAGCTTTAACCCTCAAGCGCCCCAACGACCACTATGTGGTCGCTTAGTTTTGAAAAATGTCCATGTTTGACTCTTGTCCTCTTCTTAATGGTAAAGTCAAAGGATTTGTACTTTTTCATGTACCTCCAGGCATGTGTTTATTATCACTCAAAAAAAATTCAAACTATTTGATTTTATTTAGGTAATACTTTTATTGAACTAAGTACACAAGGGTATGGATTTGAGTGAATATGGCATGGGCTCTCAGGGGCTAAGGCCCAACAATTTTCATGACTTTTGACTACATGATTCAAAAGTTATTGCATGATTTGTTGTTTTCTTTGCTCGTCAGGGCAGCCAAGGCAGCTCAAAAACTTCTTTCAAATTTAAATTTCAAGTTTGGTTTTTTTTAGTTGATTCTTTAGATCTATGTGTAGGTGGGAAGCTTTGAATCATTCAATTTCTGTTAATGAGATGAAAAGTATGAGAAGTTTTAGGTTCCGGATAGGTATGATTTTGAGAGACTCCACACCTACCCAAAAACTAAAACTTCTCATAACTTTCATCTCATTAATTGAAGTTGAATGATTCAAAGCTTCCCACATATATATATAGATCTAAAGAATCAATTAATAAAAACCAAACTTGAAATACATATTTTAAAGAAGTTTTTCAGCTGCCCAAGCTGCCCTGACAAGTAAAGAAAATAATAGATCATGCATTAACTTTTGAACCATGTAGTCAAAAATAATGAAATTTGTTAGGCCTTATAGCTACTACTTGGGTACTTCATGTGTGAAAATTTAAAAATTAATAAATGCAAAACCCATTTGTAGTGACTTGCCCAAAATTGCTAGAAAGCCAAAAACAAGCTGCTTGGGCCTTGAGGGGTTGACTAGTTAAGGGTCTAAGGTACCTCAAGGTTTTTGAAAATTCTAGAAAAAAATATGTAAGGTTACTAGTCTTTCAACAAGCTATCATGGAACGTAATTTTTGTGGAAAAAAATATTGTAGATTACTCCCGCTGTTTAAGAAAAAAACCTGTGTTTGAGAATTTGCAAGGGGTTAGGAATTATTATCAACAAATTATAAATTAGAAATGATTGGATATTAGGTTTAAACTATTCCAAACACAATTTAATTTTTTTCAAGAATTAATGTTTTCTAAAAATAAAGGAACTTAGTGCCAAAGTTTTGAAATTTCAAGTGTTTTGTTATTGTTGCCAATAATTAGAAAAAAGATTGATATGAAGTGTTTCCATGCAATTGTAAGTAGAACAAGTTAGCCTAGTTGCCCAAGTAGTCCCATCTATCATAAAACCAAATCTTGATGTTGATACTATTGATGATTCTAGGTTAACCCCTAAATTTTGTTCTTCTTTAGAAGCCCAAAATTGCTTCAAAATACTAGTTTTACAGCAAGGTCAAAATCTTCATTGAAACTTAACATCTTAACAAATCCAACCATAGGATCCTTTAGTTGACTTGCACAAGTACATTGTCCCAAAATTTCAAAATGAATATCCCCACCAATTGCAAGATCAATGTGCCTAAACTTCAAAAGGTAAGCTTTTCTAGTCCTTCCAAAAGGTGAAATTTTGATTTTCAAACTTTTTAGAGAAAGACAGGTATGTTGTATTTCTTGTGCAATTTTTGCAATATGTTGGAAAAGGGGTTAAAAGCATATGTAAAAAAATTTAGACAAAAAAAAAAGGATTCATTTTTACAAAAATTGTAAAGTGAAAAGTATTGATGAATGAAAGATATAACTAATATGCTAATAAGTTTTGGAAGAATTTGAAAAGTGTTAATCCCAATGGTAAGAATGCTCTAACAAACAATTAGTAACTTTATTTTTCATTTTCATTTGAAAATTTTCAAAATTGAGAGTAAAAGATAACTTTACATGTTTATTCTACCCTCTTCCTACCTTCATTGCCCGCAAAATAAAATTCCTTTTAACTCTTACCGTGTTATTTGGAATTGAGTGATTCAACTTTTTCTGAGTAGGTATCAATCTATAAAATTCTATAAAAAATAAAAATAAAATTTTAGATTATATTTTTTGCTGCCTGATTTGACATTGAAATTGAAAAAACCTAATAACTTTTGCATTACTTATCAAAATGACATGAAATAAAGCTTCACACGTAGATTATGATGAGTAGCATCCATCCTAAAAATTTCATGAAAAAGTTCCAAATTACAAAGTCAAGAGAGCCTGCCTGAGTTCTCATAAAGCCCAAAGTGGGCTCCTTGGGCCTTTAGGGGTTAATGATAAACACAATTTACAAATAAAAAAACACTAAATCAAGTTTGCAATGCTAACATTAGCAATTAATGAGCATAAAATGCCCAAAAGACATTACCAAACATGCCAAGGAATTAATATTTATTATAAAGATAAGCATAGGTTTTTTTGAGACAAAAATCAAGTCAACATACAAACACGGTTTTTTTAAGACAAAAAATAAGTCAAAGAATAGGTTTTTATATATATAGAGGGAGTATTTTATATGAACGGGCAAAGTTGCAATTCACAAGGTCCCTATTAGCAACTCTAGATTAACCTTGAAATTGCTTGGATGTATTCCTATAATGGCACTTGACCGTCCTAATCCCATCCTCTCAAAACAGCTCAGTAGTAGTCGGCATGTGGCAAAATTTGCTTGTGCAAACAACGTTCATTGCTCCACTTTGAGTTCAAAAGTGGATGGTGAACATCTCAATAATAGGGTGCAAAATTGGGAAGCGGTCGGTGTATGGTGTGTCTACCTTATGTGGTACAGTATGATTTAATTTACGATTATTTTGGATGCCAGGTGTCATGTCAGGATTGGTCCACATCAATATAACGTTACCATCTTGGAGTGGTGACGGAAGGGAAAAACATGGTGGAGCACCCGGGATTTTGAGCGAAACCCAGGCTGTTACTGGACGGCTCCAGAGATCACGGCCACGCGGTTATCCAATTTCGACCCCATTTTTGACGGAGTGAGCGAAATCCGACCGGCAGGAGGGCCAGTTCCGACTTCGGTCGTCAGTCCCCCATTACCGTGCTTTTGAAAGGGGGATTGTGGCCTTGATTGACGTTGCTGGTGACTTCCGGTCATGCCACGGCGGCCCGGTCTCCGACGGGCTGTTTGACTACCAAGCTCTAACAATCCTTTTATTTATGGAAATTGTGGAGACAAAAGGACATCCATTGTTGGACACGGATTGCATGGTTTCTTTGTAAAGCTCCGAGCATCTCCTGCCACAGGCCACATGAGCCCTTTGCATTCCACCCATAATGGCTCTTATGATTTGATTCTTCAATAACATTGTACTTGTTTATGTGCAAGAGTGGGGTCATTTAGGTTTAGCCACATTCATGTCAAATTGTGGGTTTCTCCATGCCCCCTCCACGGTCCTTGCCTAGCACTGTTCAAGTAGTGTTCACATTGTGACGCCATATGTACCAGTGCAATTTATTATGACGCAAGTGCAAGCCCTAAAAATTTCTGGGCTATAAAGGAACTTCACACCCTGTTGCGCTACTTGTTGCTCATGTCCCCTCCAAATTTAGTTTTCAAGGGCTTCATTTGGTGGGTGGCAGGAGATGCTCTAAAGGTATTACAGAGTTCTCCAAACTTGTGTTGACTTGCTTTTTGTTAAACAAACCCAAACTACACTACACTTAATATTGCATTTAGGTTGCTCTACACTAATTTCTTGACATTTTACAATGTATATATAAATACTGATATTACAATAATTTCATCAATAATTATTGCAATAAACAAATTTTAGAGGGCTTGGCAACAACCAAAAGGCTAAGGAAAAATAAACTAGTAGCATCCAAGTTGAAAATCATGTGAAGTCTTAGAACATAAATAGTTGCTTGCGTCTCCAAGTGGCTACCCCATGTGTAATAAGGTAAATTTTTAGGAAAGGTAACCTGTTTGTTTAGGCAACCTAAATGCAATATTTAGCATAGTATTGAATCTTAGAGTTTGTAATAGTAATTACAGACACAAACACAAAGTGTTAACAACAATATCCAAAGTTATTATACTAAATGTTGAATGAGTATAAATTTTCTAGTAAATACCACCAAACAATTTAAATTAGTTCAAAAATAGTTCTTTGTGCAATATAGTAAAATCCAACATGAACACTAAATGTCAATTAAACAGGAATTAGAGTGAGCTTTTGATAAGGTAAATAATAGAATAAGTCTCATAACGTTACATATTATTAGTAGCGTAATGTTAGATGTAAGGTACATGTTAACCCCTAAAGAACCAAGCCTATCATTTCTCAAAAAACACTCAAAACTACCACTTCTAATCATTTAATCTTGAGAAAAAATTCTCTATTTTGTAGCAATCTAACCATAAGCAATGCACTAGATTCATGCATGAAGACATGGTGAAATTTTCATGAAGTTTGATCACAAATATTGAGAGATATCATCATTTGAAGTTGGTATATAAGCTCGTGTATAAGTTTTTTTACATGTGCTTGAAAGCTTCATGTCTCTTTGACTGCATGTGGTAGACATTCTTTGCATTATGGGTGCTGAAGAGGTTTGCTTTGTCCAACATGCTTTAAATCATGCTATGCATACTTTCACAAGTTTTTTGGTCAACAAAAGCATGGAGCACACCCTACATGGAATTGCATTGCCAACGTGTGCTTACATTGAAGTTTTTTGCAAACCACATCTCCAAAAGATCTTTCTGAAAGAAAAAATAACGAAGCAAAAAATTAGAAGACTTTTAGCTATATTAATAACTACAAAGAACTATCAAATAAAAATCCAAATCTCTAGGAGCTATTGCAATTCAAAGGGTAATTTATTCATCTAATACACAATTGCTTTGGACAATCTCTTGTGAAAGGTTGTGCTTTCATTGGTTACCCTTGAGAACAAAAATAATATGCCCAATTTGCCCATTCAATTGAGTTTCCCCTGAAATTCCTTGTAAGTCTTGAACATTTTGTCTCCCATACGGAGTTACAGATTTTCTTTTAGGGGTTGACCCCTCACCGCCCAAGGCAGATCTTGAGCATCTCAGAATCTGCTTTACAGTGAACAAAATGCCAATATTTTGACAAATTTTGTCAGTTTTTTTTAAAATGTAACCGTAAAAATTCAAGCTAGACATGTTAGAGATTACATGGGAAAAGAAAGTACAACAACATCACTTATGGATTAAAAGATTATAACGTTTGATCATGAGGGTGTTAAAATTGTGAAATTGATTTGAAGTCTTTCAATCCTTTTTTCACATCTCAAATCTAAAATTGAGAGTACCTCAAAATTATGAGTATAAAAAGTATAATATGCATGACCCCAATCAATTTATAGCTTCTCAAAATCTATTCTACAAAAAAATTAATTCAATTTCTAATGTAGTATTTTCTCCAAATTCTAGTGTACTTGAGGCTCATGTCCAAGAGCCCTCAACACTAGAAAGTGAAGATTTGCAATTGACACCCTTTCACAAAATTTTGAATAGACAAATCATAATTAGTCATTTTCAAAATCAGTCTTTTGATACTAAAACAAGACTTCAACAAAAACTTAAAAAGTATATAAATCATCATAATTAATCATGGAGGATATTTATATTTCCCAAATTACAAATAAGTGGGGACAATATTGGGCCCCTTGGGCGGTGAGGGGTTAAATCTTACATGAACTACTTTTGCTGTAGTTGCATAGGAGGCTTGCAATTCATGCAGCCTTCCGTGGATGTTGGCTAGGGTCAGTTTTTTGGTTTAGATTTATTTGTCTTTGTATCCCCTCCATGTTGTTCTAGGCTAAGGTCTTGTACTTTGCCTTTGTAGTGAATCTTCCTCATTTGTGTAAAATTCAAAATGAAAGAAATAAACTATAAAGTTCTTTGCATTTTTTGTCTTTAAAGTGTTATTTGTTAATTTGGTAAAAACATGGGTACCATTTTGTACCTCATTTGAATCTAAAAAGGCCTCATGAATTTGAAATCAAGGGTCACTTGAATCTTAGTTAATGAACTTTGTCCAAAATTTCAGAAGTTAGTGAACTTTTTGTCCAAAAATAGTGTTTTTATGGATGATATGAATGATATATATCTCATTTCATTGGAAAACAGTCAATGGATTCCCAATTCAATGAATATGGCGTTCTCTAGAAAAAAAAGGCAAAAGTCTCACTTTGTACGCTTCTTACCAAATTAACAAATAACAAATACTTTGGATTGTTAGGAAGAAGTATTGCATCCAAAGCATCTACTTAACCATTTAAATACCACACACCTTTTCACAAAATTCACTAGAATCAAGAGCGGTAAACTAATGTGCAGTTGAATCAAATATGGACCCAATTTGAATAATCCAATTGTATGAGTGGGAAGAACACCTAGTTTGTTGTAAAGCATCAAGATTTCAACCAAATTTACCATTGGAGATGAAATATAATGATACAATGAGCCATAAGTGAAGAATCTCTAGTTTTTCATGCTTGTGTGATTTAGGATGTTATTGTTCATGCAAGATTTGCTTGAGAAGAGCCTTATATTTCTACAAAACATGGTTTCTCACCTTTCCAACAAGACTAGTTTCACACAAAATGGATAAAAGCAATCACAAGGTGTAGCTAAGTGGACAAAAAGGGTCAAAAATCCCACTTTATTTGCTACCCTAAAACGGTTCTACAAAAAATTTGATAAATGCCATGAAAAATCCTATTGTTGAAAAAAAATCAAGTATTGACCTTAAACGTAGGAGGAGAAATTTTAAAATGAAATGAAGACACCATTTCAATAGATTTTTAAATACAAAAATTATACTACTACCATATAGAGTAACAATACAAGTGTACTTCTTGAGCAATTTGAGATTTTTTTGGACCACGCATTTGAAATGTGACATTCTTCTTGGATTTTTGATGTATTATGTTGTTGCTTTGATTCATCTTTGACAAAAAATGGATACATATTTTGAGACCATGATGTATAAACACCATTATTTATCAACTCACATACCCAATTTCATTATTGTTTTTTTGGTTGGATGCAAAATTCTTGTAATCACTAACATTCTTCTAGACCAATTTCCAAATTGTTGACAGATTTTACTCTATAGGCCAAAACCCACTCACCTGAACCAAAATATGGTTAGGTGCTCCCTAATGGGTTGAGGAAGTTTGAATATGTACCTTACCCAAAAAGTGAGTGCATGATACAAAAAGGGAGAGACCCTCTACTAGTGTAGTTGTTTCTTGTGAAGAGAGTCATTAAAAATTTAGTTTCAAAAAAAGATGAAACTATTTTGTCTTTCACTCCCACATTGTTCCCTGGAAAACAAAAAACCACATATTTTTAAAAATAAAACCGTAAAAAAACCACAAAGATTGAAAATTTAATTACATAATAAAAGGGGCAAGTCATGGGAACAAGCAAATCTGGATTGAAAAAGGTTTGGAATATGTATGTTGTTTATACAAGGCCAATTTGTAAAATTACATATGTTTTTGTCACATCACTATAGTGAGTGTTGTGTGCACTTTTTCTTTTGTTTTCCTCTTCATCAAAGATGATAAGTTTAAAACAAATTGATAATTCTAATCCATGGTGCTAGAAAAGAGCACAAGACTTTTGATCAATGTAAAAAATTCCTATCGGTACAAACACCACTTGATGAAGTGGTTTACACTACATAACATACGACGAATCTTGTGACGTGTTTGTTACTACTGATAGTAGCCTTTAGTTGATGTTGTATTGCAAGAGGGAATTGCTTCTAAGTTCTTTAAAATCGAATGGATATTTAGATTCTTAAAGAAATGAAGATGAGTTATCACACACAGTTTTCAAGAATTATTAAATGATGAATTTCAAACAAGAACTATGGAGTATGACATATAGATCATTTTGTTTGGTTGAATCTACCGTTGTACTTACCAATACTTATTGATAAAATTATGAAAGAACATTCTCTCTCTTTTTTTCTTTTTTTAAAAATTTTTTGGTTTTGGAGTGATAATTATTGTTTTACAATAGCTCTTTTTTATTCTGTATTCATAATGTTAAGTTGTAGTTGCGATGATTTACAAAGTCATTTTTATCATAATTGCAATTTTGAGTTATTTTGGAAGGACGTTGTGGACTTAAAAAATTCAATATTTATTAAGAAACAAGCTTGTATTCTTTGAACATATGACTTAAGGAGGTTACTAGCATGAAATGTAGAAAACTACTTAAGAGGCACTATAGGGTGGATTTTGTTTCTCAATTTTTGCTTATCAAAGATTGCGTAGATATATGTAATAGGAGGGTTGAAATATTATTTGAGTCAAAGTAAACATCATAGATTTTTTTGTTTTTACTAATATAGGAAAATCAATACTACTTGGGATGGGTGTAAATGCCAAGAACGACATATACATTGGGTTTAATGAAATATAATTGTCTTGCATAGGGGTGTTTTAACCCTTAAACAACCAACCGACCACCGTAAGCAATACAATACGGTGTATTTTTCTTGTATTTGGAATGTATCCACACCTTTACTACATTTGAGATCAACAAAGAAGTTGAAATATAGATCAATGCGATTGTAGTGATCCAATCAAGATCCCAAATTAAAACTTTTTGTTAATAGCAAATGCCTAAAGTAGCATACATACTATGTCCTCTGGTCACCTGGTCGTTTAAGGGTTAAAATTTCAAAAAGTAACATGCGCAAGACATTTGATAATTGCAAAGAATTCTCTTAGAGATTTGAGTACGCTAAAAAAAACTAACACGAGATTCTAATAACATGTGGATAAATGAAAAATCAAATTTCCAGACACATATGGGACCTATTTGCGCGAATAAATTGCTGAAAATTTGATGCTTAGTTGGCATGAGGTAAACTGCGGTTAAGCTTTATTGTAAGCTGCTGTCCATTGACAAACTATCTCACTTTTTCAGTACAAGTGCACTTCCCAAAGAATCCCAAAAATATGAACAAAAGCTGGGTATAAATGGCTTCTATTTATTTTGGCAAGAAAATTGAAATGTTTTAAGGTACTCGTAAACTTTTTAATAAATTGTAAACCAACCTTTTATTTTTAAGAGGTCAAAAAATCTCTTTGTTTTTGAAGATATATGACGATTTGAAATGAAAGCCAATCTTGTAAAATATCACTACAAGGAAATCATGATCAAATCTACAAAAAGTTGACAAAGATTGTGCCCTAATCTACAATATACTATAAATTAGGTCATAATTTTTGTCAACTTTTTGTAAATTCAATCATGGTTTCCTCGTAGTGTATTTAGATGCTTTTGTGTCCTTCCTTTTACTAAAATACACCTTATAGTAACATTAAACTTAGTTATTGTTTGGTACAATTGCTTTACCAAAACACCTTATTTTGATTGTGAGTAACAAAAATTTGAAATCATCCATCAACCTAGAACAAGTTGATTGGCTTTTACAAATCAGAGAGATGCTTCTAGCACCCTCTACCTAGCTTGATTGAGTTCATTACAAAATATGTTGCAAAACTAGTTGATAAACCACTACGTTGGTGATGAATATTTAGAGATTTGTGCCTTGACATCAATCACCCACTCGTGCAACATACTCGCCATAGAGAAGACAAAGTTTGGAAATCCAACAATTCCCTTGGCAATTTGGCAAATTGTAGAGTGGAGGATTTGTTCGGAAACCCATGGAATTGTAAACTGAAAAGCCATCAAGGGGCCATCAATTACTTGAATGTGTTGTCTCACATCGCAAGTAGTAATAAGTAGCTTTGTCTTTGTTAGTTGAATCTATGAACATACCCTTGGATTGTGTTTACGCTTGGTGTTTAGAGGGATATTAGCAATACAAATGCAATTTAATGGTGTGTCCAAATGCATCTAATTTTCCTTTATTACTATCACTCTTTACACCAAGTGTGAACATATCTTAAGTTTACTAATGACATATTCGTGACAACACAATATCTATGACAAGCAAAGAAAAACCTAGAGTAGACAAAGCCCAATTTTTTTATTTTGCTAAACAAATAATGTCATTAAATGTAGTTGAATTTAGCAAAATTTGTACCAATTTTTTTTATAGAAAAAACTAAAAAAACAAAACCTAAAAGGTAAAAAAAACACCAACCGTTGTTTAACTCCTAAATGCCCATGCAACCATATTCGGGTCTTTACAAAACTTTGAAGATGAATAAAACCTTATTAAATCATTTTTTCAGTATTTTTTTTTTCAATATAGGTTTTTTTAAAGTCTATTTTTAACATCAAAAGTCTAATTTTGAAAATGAAAGTTGATGATTTTTCTACTAAAGATTTTGTATAAGGGTGTCCACTGCGATCTTGAGTTCTCTAGTGTTGGAAAATCTTGAAATTGAGCCTCAAATACACTAGAGCTTGGAGAAAAATCCATATTAGAAATCCATTTAAAAAAGTGTAGGTTGGATTTTTAAAACTGTAAATTGATTAGAGTTAAACATGTAATGACCTTAAACCTTAAGTTTTTTCAGTGACCAAATTTTTAGATTTGACATGTGAAACGAGGATTAGAAGACTTTAAGTCACTTTTGCAGTTTGAACACCCTCATATTCAAAGGTTATAATCTTTCAAACTACAAGTGATATTGTTGTATTTTCTTTTTTTGTGTAATCTCTAACCTGTTTAGTTTACGTTTGTATGGTTACAATTGAATTTTTTTTGATGAAATTTATGAAAAGGTTGATTGATTGCTCAGTTTCATGGAAAGTCCCAAAAGCTTAGATAGGGCTTGGGCATTTAGGGGTTAAAAATGTCAATGAACAAGAAAGTCACATTGATCATTCGAGACTTTTGCAAATCTATCAGTGGTTTTCACAAACTAACATTTTTGTATGGAAATTCAAACATGGGAACACTGCTTATGAAGTTGACAACGGAGATTATAATGCCATTCTAAAGCAGTGGTCTGAAGATACCGACAAAGTCCAGTACTGCAGTTCTCGAAGACAGGCAATTCTTCTCCACAGAAAAGTAAAAACGAATGAAAAACTGCCTTGAAATTTTTCCACTCAGAAATTTAGGGAAAATGATGATAACGGCTTGTCAGCAGTTCAATCATGTTCCCATTAGGCCCCTTCCGTAGCCAACACGTTTCCGAAAATCATTTCACAAGAAAGTCTAAAATTTTCATCTACCTTTTAGTAATCTCTCATTGATGCCCCCCTTTCCCTCCCCTTAGGAAAAAAAAGTCAAAATTTCCCAAGTTCAACAAAATAAGGTAACTGTGCCCATTTCCGACCCTTTAGCAGCCCATCCTCAATTCCGACCATCTGTTTCCAGTGGGTATATTTCAAACTTGATATGTACATATTGAGTACATTAATGGTCGGCATTGGAGACAGGGCAAGATTGGATACATCTACCTTATTAGAGTATCATGGGAATTGATACGCGTAACACACCTTCTTGACTATCCCACCACACCCAAGGGTAAATTTTAGATCTCTATCATCAAAAAGCTGAATTTGAGAATTTGGAATTTAGATTTAGACTTAAAGACTTGGGTTTTGTCTAGAACCATAAAAAATGTTGTAATTGAACAACATTCAATGAAAAAGCTTAGCTCGGGGGAAAAGTACAATTTTTACTTTTGTTTATAGAAAAGATAAGCTTTTTCATTGGGTGTTGTTCAATTAGAACCTTTTTTGTGATTCTAGATAAAATCGCGATCTCTGAGTCCAAATCTGAATTCCAAACTCTCACATTCAACTTTTTGATGGTAGAAATCTAAAATTTACCTTGGGGTGTGATGGGATAGTCAAGAAAGTGTGGTACGCATATCAATTCCCGAGTATTGTATCCTTTTAAAATTGTCTGTAGTTCCTATTTTAGGGGTTTTGAAACAACGTAATTTTTTAGGCAAATTTTTGCCTAAATTTGACATGATATCCCTCCTGGCAAATTGATAACAAGGGAAAAACCGGCCTAGAGGGGCTTGTTTCGTCAGATGAGTTCTCTGCCTGGGTATGCATTCACATCAGTGGTCGGGACCAAACAAGTCATGTCACCCTAAAAGGCGAGGGCAAAAGTGTTATTTGTGCCATTTGATGATGTCCAGCATGATCACGTCGCCAGCTGGCGCCACCTTGTTCAATTAGGGGGGCCAGTAGTAATTGTGCATCTTAGGATTCTCAAAGCAGATGAATTGCTATTTGTCGCATACTCTACATTTTGCAAATTTGTTGTAGCACGCATTGCTTAGTTGCAATGAGATTCTTGCTGAGCTATCTATGTTAAGAATTTGGTGACCGCCGCTGGCGCAAGTGTGGAAGGCCAGAATGTTGTAGTTAATGCTCGTGTGAGGAATGTGGCTGGGAATTGAAATTGGCGTGAATCGTGAAGCAATTTGTTGTTGTAGTAGCAAGTGGATTCTCTGAGAATTCTAATCTGGTGCACTCCGCAGCTGTCAGCTGGTTTTGCAAGTTGGCGAAGTAAGGATTGGATGTGTTGAGGACCAAATTCCCTGCATGTTAGCTTTCTAGACTTGCTTTAGGGTTCACAATTGACAGCGGAGGTTTGTGAGGACGGAGGTTTGGAGGTGCAAAGCCTGGCGAGGCAGAGGAACAGAGGCGCCGAGGCGCAAAGGAAGCTAGAGTCTGCTTCGGATGTGTCTTACGGGAGGGGGAGGTGGTTCACTACATTGGTGTACTTAAGGAGCAGGAAGTGCACTCAACCTTCACTCGTCTTCTATCTTTGTTTTGTATTTGTGTTGGTAATTGTTGTTATTGATTTTGCTTACTACTCTCTTTAGCTCTTGCGATGAAGTGTCCTAAGATTGGTGGTACGATACAAGCACCTCTTCGTAAATTTCTTTACGGTGGATGTGTGGAGACTTTGGAGAAAACAAGGATTTAGGGATTTTTGGGTTTGCGTCCAGCATTCAGGTCAGCAACTACTGCTTTAGTTGCTGCTACCATGAGTTCAGACTCTGATTGTATTGAATTGAATAGATTGTCGAGCGCTATTAAAGATAAGGGTATTGCAATTGAGGAGCATGAGACTATTGTTTTAGATTCTACTGTTGCAGCTGTGTCACACGACTTGGCAAAAATACGTAAAAAGAATTATGAGCTGCAGAGGCACTTCCAAGATAGTTGGGCTAATAAATTTATGTGGGCTAAACCTATTGTTGGAGCTAGCAGCAGTGTCACCTAGGTTTGTTGACAAATTTGTACTGCAGTTGAGGGGCGCCAGAAGTTGCTTGTCCCAACATTAGATTCGCTTTGGAAACATGCTTGCCGGAGGACATGCCCTTGCAACATTTGGGAGATTAGGAAGGGGGAGCACTACTACTTGGGCTCCACTCAGCACATTAAAAATGAGAGACTCTTCTTTGCCAAGGGAAGACCGAAACTGTGTTGCAAAGGGTTGTTGACAGGCTGGGGTAGGTGACAGAGCAAAGGAAGAAGACTATCCAGATGA
The DNA here is from genome assembly GCA_963920765.1 of Ulota crispa. Taxonomy (NCBI): domain Eukaryota; kingdom Viridiplantae; phylum Streptophyta; class Bryopsida; order Orthotrichales; family Orthotrichaceae; genus Ulota; species Ulota crispa. The sequence continues at coordinate 13,107,814 of OY987249.1, read as the reverse complement.
AGGTTGTCTTCAACATTCTACAGCACAGCAGTCCTATGTCCAATTATAGCGCTGCTGAAGACCTCCTGGTGCAGTTGAATATTCCAGAACTCCTGAAGAAGCATTGGAGCAAAAGTGCTAGCTGGGACTTTTTGAATGCAATGGCGGCAATTTGCTCCGACAAGCTAAAAGTTGAAGTTAAGAAGGCAAGATTCCTTGCCCTCTCTGTTGATGAAGTTACATCCAATGATATTGAGCAATGATTAAGTATACACGTTTATACTTGTTCAAATTATGCAAGGCAATCCATGATGGGTGCTATATGCCGAGTTGTAGAGGATGCCAACGCTACCAACACTTATGAGCTCATCTTTGATATGCTTGCTTGGCATGGAGGCTTAACTGCTCAAGAAATTGGAGAGAAACTTGTCTCTTTCAGGGCAAATGGAGCATCAATCTTTTAGGGTTCCAGGACGGGCGTGACTACTCAGCTGAAATTCAAAGCTGCCCCGTATACCATTGCTGTGCATGACATGGCCCACAAAACTAGTCTTGTGGGGAAGGCTCTTTCGAACTTGCTAGTTGTTTAGAAGTTGGAGACCTTATGCAAGGCTTTGTACTCTTATTTCTTGAACTCGCCAAAAAGGCATTGGGAGTTCACCAAATTGGCCAAGGTTGTGGAGACGGAGGGCCTACGCATCTTGAACAAGGTTTCAACTCGCTGGATATTGCTTCTGGAGCCCTTGAAGAGAATCATGGGTGAATAATTGTGAAGTTCTCAAAAGACTCAAACCAGGAAAGTTCTACTAAAAAGAACCTCCTTTTGTTGTGCAACATTTTTATCCTTCTTGCTTTGCCATTATTGTTGCCACTCTTGGAGAGCATTCAAGATTTGATAAAATTTGCTCAAAGCAGTTCTGTGTTTGTCTCTGATTTTGTGGCGGCGGTTAAAATTTGCCAAGCTAGAATCTATGAGATGTACTGTGATAGTGCTACTTCTTATAGTGCTATTCATTTTCAGCTCTTCACGAATATTGTGGATAACCATTCTCACACCATTTCTCAAGAATGGATGGTAGATTTGAATGATGGAGCTGAGAGTCTATCTTTTTGGATGGCAAGGCACACGTATCTTGCCCAGTGCATCCATGCTACAACAGGGATTCCAGAGCTTGTGAGCAGGATTGACTTTCAAGAAGTTGTGACGGCCGTGAAGGGGCAGTGCACGGCAGTAGCGGAGCTCCTCATTTCTCAACTTGAGAAACATTTCCCTCATTCAGACATCATGGAAGCGTAGGGGATTGTCTTTCCTTAGTATTGGTTGCAGCCAATGTGCGATGACTTGTTCCCTTTGCATCTTCAAACCTTGAAGGAGTGGTTTTCTAAAACCAAGTCTATCTCTACCGGTGATACTTCAGGTAAGTGATTCTTTATGCTTTATATTCAAGAACATTATTGATTTTCAAGTATTGGTGTTTAATAGAGGCCCTTTCTAGATTTTAGAAGTTCACATTCATTATACTAATTCTTAGTCATTGGTTGTCAAGGAGATTTGACATAGGTGGAGGCTCCCTTGGACGCAAGTTGTCTTGACATTTAGGCTACAATTTTCAAGATGACCATGAAGGCAAATGCTTCCAAAGCTATGGAAGAACCATTCAACATCAACCCGGTTACAAAGCTTTGGCAATGAGTAGGTTGCAATGTCTTGCTTCATAACAAGATGAGCGAGTATATCAAAGTAGCTGAGATTGCAGTGACGGCAGTGCTGGGGAGAGTTGAGAACAAGAGAACCTTTTCAACTTTGGCTTATTATAAATCCAAGGTCAAGAATAGGCTCCATGGGAATCTTGATACCTGCATTCGGATGTTTTCCCAACAGTTTTATACCCTCAAAAGTTACCCATATGCAGAGGCTTTTGATAAGTGGTAGGAGGCCCATGTGAGGATGGGGGTGCATCATTAGTATTTCTGTTTGTAATGTTAGACATTGTGGGATGCATGCAACGTATGGTTTGAGATTTTTTTTGACTGTGTGGGGGATGGGTGGGAACACTTACTACGCGGGGCAGGCTCTGTCTAAGAGTGGGTTCAAGTTGCCCAAGTGCTAGTTTTTTTATGTTTTTCTTGATGTTCTTAAGAATATGCTTTTTTGGTTTCTGCAATTCCTTCTGTGGAAATGCCATTCATCTTTTATTTTTTCTTGAACAACTGAGTTGCACTTTGAATGCCTCAAACAAAAAGTCAGGAGTGAAGTTTGCAAGCCCTAAACCTACAGTATATTGTAAGACAAGCGCTTTCAGATGTGAAGGTGACTGTAAATTTTAGTTTGCTCTTTCTCTACTCAAGAAGAGAGTCCACTAAATTACTCTCTAATGCCTACTATGTTTTTTTGTAAGTCTCCAGTTCCTACTTCAAAATATGAGAAAGAGCCATACCCTATTTTCACTAAAAATTTTAGCATTCGCCCAATTTGTACTTAACAAATTTTTATATTTGCTAGCAAATCTGACTCAAAACTAGCATACGGTGCCACACTGGCAATACTGTGTACAGTGAGGATGCAAGTCACTCTACTTTTGAAAAATGAAAAAAAATACGCTACTCTAAAAGCATCGATGAATGAGCAGCTGTGGACATGTTCCTTGCGGAGTTCCCAACAAACAAACACGTGTTCCTTGTTGTTGTGGTAATTCACGGCCCAGTGCAATAGTTGCTTGATGAGAAATTTTTACTATTTTCAATAAAACAATAGGAGGCTTCAAACATCAACATTTTTAGGTGACTCACGTTACGATTCACCTTTGTGAATTCACTCGTGAACCTCGCCGTGACTCACCTCTGCACTTCACTCCTAATGTGATTCACGTGAGGTGTGAACTTCAGAAACTCATCTTTGTGGCTTCTCGCACCTCATTCACGTGCATCCTCCAACCCCAAAACTTTTCTTGTAGAAATTTTTGCAAACTCACGAGTGTCTCAAACTTTGCGCATGCGAAGGAACAAAAACAATTCACTGGTGCCAAAGATCCTGTGAGGTGAGAAGTTCAAGGGCCAGATTTCATGTTTGAAGCCCCCTAATGAGTTCACGTTTTGCGTTTGAGGTGGTTATGCTGGGGTATTTTAAAGAACCGTGCTGTATTGTATGTGGGGATTTGTAAGCCGTGAGTATATATATATATATAGTCAAAAAACTAAACTTCATGTATAACTATGTGTATATATAGGGGCTTATGTATGTGCATTTTGAACTTTCATATTTTGGATGACTTGTTGTTTTCTTTAGTTTTATTTATTTATTTTGAGTTTAGGATTGACTATTGGTCACAGCTTAACTTGTTGATTTACACTCCCAAAATAATGTCTTCTACACCAAATAGTGCATTTAGGCTACCTCAACAATTAGGTTACCTTACCTTGGAAAGTTACCTCATGATCCATCACTTGCCCACTTAGAAGTGCATGTAACTCATTATATACTAAAATTTCACTTGGTTTACAACTTGGATGTTGTTAGTTTGTGTTTCCATAGCTTTGTAATAGTTCTCAAATTCTTTGAAAATCATTTATCATAATAAATATTGATAAAACATACTGTGGTAACAATAAGTAGTTAAATAGTGTGGAATGTTGCAAAATTTGTATGGGGCAACCTAAATGCACTATTTGGTGCAAGTGCTTTATTAGAACAATGCTAATGCATCACTCTAAATAATCTCTAAGTTTTACAATTTTTTTTTGTGTAAAAATTAGAATTTGTGATAATTATCATCAGGAGCAAATAGGAACTCTTTAACCCCTAACAATTGGGTTGGTCATTGTAACCAATTCCTCTACAATGGCTCTATAATGGTGTGACAAGTGCCCATCTATTCTAATATTATTTTTAAAAATCAAAATACTCAACATTGCATGATACCCTCATAAAAATTACAAAAAAGGTAGCATAGATTATAAAACTATGTATCTATACCTTCTCATACTTTGGATCACCTAAAAATACAAGTGTGTTTAGTGAGGTAATGTTTTTGCCTTCCATTGACCATATGTTTATGATTGCTTCTAGACAAATTCAAATGAAAAACACTATTTTTGTTTTTTGGTTTTTTACTTTTCCATTCAATAAAGTGTCTTTTGTTCTCCATCAGACCACAAAACAATTGCCATGGTGTTTATTGGATATGTATCTAGTACGATATTTGGATTGGAAAATTGGGCAAAAAATATAAAGCCCACTGAAACTATGCTCTAATATATAGATATATATATATATATATATATATATATATATATATATATATATATATATACAAGTTTACACACCTGTCCTACAAACGAGATTATGCTTCCATTTCCTCATCCCATGCCTCCCTATCCCCATGAGTTGTGGTGCAATTATTAGTGACAATGCGACTGCCAGTGACATGTTGTTAACATCTAGTAAAGACTTGTAGGTGATTTTACTTTATTCCATTCATAAATTTAGTTGAACTTGTACTCCATTCTATTTTTAAGTGGAACTTAAGATGGGCTTTGTGGAATCATCCTCGTCACCTATGAAATTATTGAGCTCGAGTGCTGCACCATATTCTATTAAAATAAAGATAGATAGATAGATAGATGGATCGATGGATGGATAGATAGACGGATCGATGGATGGATCGATCGACGGATCGATGGATGGATCGATTGACGGATCGATGGATGGATCGATCGACGGATCGATGGATGGATCGATCGACGGATCGATGCAGGGATCGATCGACGGATCGATGCAGGGATCGATGGAGGGATCGATGGAGGGATCGATGGAGGGATCGATGGAGAGATCGATGGACGGATCGATGGATGCATGGATCAATGGATGGATGGATCGATGGATGGATCGATGGATGGATGGATAGATCGATGAATGGATCGATGGATGGATCGATGGAGGGATCCATTGATGGATCCATGGAGGGATCCATCGATGGATCGATGGAGGGATCCATCGATGGATCGATGGATCGATGGATGGATGGATGCATGGATCCATGGATGGATTGATGGATGGATGGATCGATGGATGGATTGATGAATGAATGCATGGATGGATGGATGGATGGATGGATGGATAGATCGATGGATGGATCGATGGAGGGATCGATGGATGGATCGATGGAGGGATCGATGGAGGGATCGATGGATGGATCGATGGAGGGATCGATGGATGGATCGATGGAGGGATCGATGGAGGGATCGATGGAGGGATCGATGGATGGATCAATGGAGGGATCGATGGATGGATCGATGGAGGGATCCATCGATGGATCGATGGATGGATCCATCAATGGATGGATGGATGGATGGATGGATGGATGCATGGATCCATGGATGGATTGATGGATGGATGGATCGATGGATGGATTGATGAATGAATGCATGGATCGATGGATGGATGGATGGATGGATAGATCGATGGATAGATCGATGGATGGATCGATGGATGGATCGATGGAGGGATCGATGGAGGGATCGATGGATGGATCCATGGAGGGATCCATCGATGGATCGATGGAGAATCCATCGATGGATCAATGGATGGATGGATGGATGGATGCATGGATCCATGGATGGATTGATGGATGGATTGATCGATGGATGGATCGATGGAGGGATTGATGGATGGATTGATGAAGGGATCGATGGATGGATGGATGGATAGATCGATGGATGGATCGATGGAAGGATCGATGGATGGATCGATGGAGGGATTGATGGATGGATCGATGGAGGGATGGATCGATGGATCGATGGAGGGATCAATGGATGGATCGATGGAGGGATCGATGGATGGATTGATGGAGGGATCCATCGATGGATGGATCGATGGAGGGATCCATCGATGGATGGATCGATGGAGGGATCCATCGATGGATCGATGGAGAAATCCATCGATGGATCGATGGATGGATGGATGGATCGATGGATCGATGGATGGATCAATGGATGGATGGATTGATCGATGAGTGGATCATTGGGTGGATCGATGGGTGGATCAATGGATGGATGGATGGGTGGATGGATGGGTGGATGGATGGGTGGATGGATGGGTGGATCAATGGGTGGATGGATGGGTGCGTCGATGGGTGGATCGATAGGTGGATCGATGGGTGGATCGATGGGTGGATCGATGGATGGATCGATGGGTGGATGGATGGATGGATGGATGGATGGATGGATGGATCAATGGACGGATCGATGGATGGATCAATGGACGGATCGATGGATCGGTGGATGGATCGATGGATCGATGGATGGATCGATCGATAGATCGATCAATGAATGGATCAATCGATGGATGGATGGATCGATGGATGAATCCATCGATGGATCGATGGATCGATGGATGGATCGATCGATGGATCGATCGATGAATGGATCAATGGATGGATGGATCAATCGATGGATGGATGGATCAATCGATGGATGGATGGATCAATCAATGGATGGATGGATTAATCGATGGATGGATGGATCGATGGATGGATCCATCGATGGATCGATGGATCGATGGATGGATCGATGGATCGATGGATGGATCGATGGATCGATGGATCGATGGATCGATGGATGGATCGATGGATCGATGGATCGATGGATGGATCGATGGATCGATGGATGGATCGATG